>JAWQFL010000012.1:1092934-1119261 GCA_033442365.1 Creolimax fragrantissima
TGTACCTGTGAGAGCAGCGACAATGATCAAACAGACTTAGAGTGGTATCTCAGATGTGTGGTATATTTGCGTGTACGACTATTACATATGCATGCGAGCGTTTACTTTAGACACTCGAATAGCCCACTTTAATGATAACAGTAAATATATCTTTAGACCCGGCTGCTTAAAGATGCGGTTCTGACATTCAATATTCATGCAATAGGGACACGCGCATTTTGTTTTACCCAGCACGTACCTGGACTATCATCTAAGTTTGGTCGCCCATCGTTATAATCCAGACTGATGATATCGTAGGGACTGAACGTACAAATAGGAAAGTCCTGTGTATGATCCTCGTATATTGACATTGCATTTTCTTTTACTTCCAGCCAACAATGGGCAAAGCTAGGTATGTTTTTGCTGCTTTTGTTTCCTCGAACCATTTGAACGTAGCCAGCCTGTATGTATGTTGTGTAGATGAGCATTGCTTGTATGAAATTATTTAGTAATATTCTCAAAGATTAGAATGTCCTGTTAGATTATAGACAGTGAATTACAATGGCTATGGTAAACGGACAATATATGAAGTGCAAATGTGTGTATGCACGTTGGTGTTTTGGTACATCGTGCGTACAATTGTGTACCTAACAGAGTTTCTGTCAATACTGCATAAGTCATGAATTTCGTGCAACAACCCCATGTATGCCCGATCTATATTTACTATGCATGATTATATGCACGTTTACTTCCCATTGAAGTGGTAACAAGCGCTCTCAATACAAATCACAGTTCAAATTATATTCACAAGTACAATTATACTTGTACAGAAAGCTTGTTGTTTGTATATTACGGTATACTAGCACTACTATGTTCATTGTTTTTGCAAGATATTCATGATTTTGGTCAAGCTGCTCATGAGCTTTCACAAATGGAGCAGACTACAATGAGGTATTCCACTTTGTCCCACGAATCCTCACGTACAATGCGTTTTACACACAGATGCATGTATATACGAAATAGTCTATTCCTCCTAACGCGATAAAGAATGGATAGTTTGCTCATAGCCAGTCAATTTGTGAATTATACGAAGTGAACACAAACAATGTCAATTGTTACGTACTATACCTTAAGAAGCTCAGCTTTGTTGAGGAGATAAAACGACTTAAGGTTCGGCAACACAAATTTCGAAATGATGAACTTTGCGGCTCCATATGATACCAACTTATTTAGTTTCTCCCACCTTTGACCACAAACCCGCACTTCAGCGTTTAAGTCCAAAATCACATTTGGATATAGAGAGATAGACAACGTGGGCTCCGGGAATGTGTTGAACTCGAGCAATAGTTTTCCTAATGTATACACAACGTGGCCATACATATATGAATGAATATATTCATAAATATATTTTGCGTCCACATTTATAGGCAGGCTGCACGGAGATTCTCTTCTGGATATTTATCTGTTCATTGTAGCCTCACTATGGGCGTTTAGTATTGCAGAGACATCAAAGACACATCAAAATTTCAAACCAGAACGATCAAGTAGGAGAACATTCACATGAGGGACAATTTCACTGTTACTAAAGACGCGCCAATGAACACACATAATACGCAACGAGAGCTATGCTACAATGATCTATACATTTGTATACGCACTTGCAATCCAACCGATACGTCGCCCGAGAGGCATAGATAATCGCGATGCCTTTCACAACGCATTGTTTGAGTGTGAAGTTCGGTGATGAGCACATTTACCAACGGATAGAAATACGGCAACCTTCAAGGTACATTTGACTGTATACAGACTAATATAAACATATGTCCACATCTAAACTCGGACGTTGAGCACGAAACTAATTTCTCCGACATAGAGACGACTCTACTACATATGCAAAGAATATGGAATGCATGCAACGCATGATGTCACAGATCAAATCAACAGGATTAGAATGGGATCACCCAAGATCCACACACATCAACATACCCATGCGCACACACCTGTAATCTCGGCGATATGTAGCCAGAGGGACACAGGCAATCCCAGCGTCCTCAGAAATAAATTGACCGTAAATGAAAAAGAACCAGTGAGCGAAAAATCGGCTGTTACTCGGTATGGTCCATTATCAGTTGGATCGTTCAATCGTACAAAATTTGTAAAGGTAGGGAAGCAACTCCCAATAGTAGTTTTCGGAACAGAAAGATCGTCTATTAAACAGCCAAATGGCTCTTTGTATAGATCGTCTACTTCACCCGCGATAAACTGCTGAAACCCTTTTCTGTATGTATATACATCGCATTTGGAGTATTATATAAGAGTTTCTCGTATTATGTAAACGTTTGTGCGACAAATGTTGGCACGTGTCGAATCTTTTGCAGACCAATACATTGCGTAAGAACATCTACCACGAGCCTTTGTATAAGCTATTTACAGAATTCTCGGCGATACTCTCACCATTTGTATTTACTTACATATGCTATACGAATATATACGAATGTGATATTATGTACTAAACTAGACAATATTTGCTAGTACACAGTTGTTGTACCTAAATATAGTCTCATTTTGCAGAATCCAGATGGTTGAAAAGATGGCATTGAGCCATATAGCGGGCTCCTCCGTATCTGGGTTATAACTGCATTAAATTGAACGAATGGAAGATGCGTGTGTACGCGTGGCAGTGGCAGTATATATATATTTTGTAGTATCCTTGGTGGAAACAACGTAGGTGTATATTACGATACTTGATAAGCACAAACGAGTATACCTGTCTCAATGCGTACGAGTGTGCAATATGAATCGAATGCATGTTTACAAGTCTTCGAGACTGATGCAATACACAGGACATTCTGCCATGTCTCAAGCTGTGTATAACACACGACACACGGGTTTATATGTGCTAGAGTGCACGTACGTTTTGATGTGCGTGCGTGTTTACCAAGTAGTGTATGGCGTGCGTGTATGGTATACGGTACTCCGTATCGGCGTGTACGTATAATTCGGGTATACATGCTTTGCAGTCGACTCATCTCGAGATGCTCTGTGTAGCCTTGAAAATATAACCACAACCAGTTGCTAGTACTCAAACAGACACTACAGAACACACATACGTGTATTCACTCTGCCATTCTTCCCATGGCGTCCTCACAATCTTTATCGGTTTTCGTTGAACCCACGGGGTTAATCTTCTAATCGACGGTACCACATGTATGGCATAAACAACCACTAACTGTGGCAATAGTACAATGCCCAAACCTACAACTATCCCACACATGAACGCACTTGTGCCAAGCGCAAGTTCGATCCACTCCCAGCCCTCTACTACGAATTCCCATATAGACTCAAACATCCATTCAATGGACTCGATTATACCATGTTCGCCTGACATATTCATTAGCGCAGCATTTGTGTTCGGGTTTGAGATGTGTTCATATAGACGATATTATTGCGGTAGTGTGGTTCTACGTCTTGTGCTTTTGCGTATGCACAACTTGTAAAATTATGTACATAAATATATAAGCATACTAGTTTGTGTACCAGTACGATTCTGAGTATGTTAATTAGATGATCAATGTAGCCACTTGCTAGATAATCAGAGAATCAATTCGTGGGGGGATCCAAGTGTGTGCATGTATGTATACGTGCATGAATACTATATAAATAAGTGTCTTATATGGAAATGTGCACGCAACATGAGTGTGAGTTCGTGAGGATTTTTGTAAGTTCGGGTGAGTTCGTGAGTTCGTGAGTGAGTATGTGAGTGAGTGTGTGAGTGAGTGAGTGTGAGTGAGTGAGTGTGTGTGTGTATATATGTGTGTGTATGTGTGTGTGTATGTGTGTGTATGTGTCCGAGATCAATCCGATAATGAGATGATGACGCAGGCAAAACCAGTTCAAAACGAGAGCCTCGGCGCCGCACAGCACACACACACACACACACAAACACACACACACACCCACACACACACACAAACACACACAGTTAGTGTGCTTCCACAAGCTCGTATTTATATATGCGCGTATGCATATATAAGCTGCACAAATCAGAGGATGTCAGAATCTGGGAAACAAAAGTGTACGATGGCTTTCGACGCTACACGTACAACAAAAGTTTGCCAGTCAGCATCAGAGAACCTTATACCTACTCCCACATACACACCTTCGCTGAGCGTCGCTACTTCCGCAATCAATTTGCCGTCTAAAGGTCATGTTTTGCACAATTTATCTAATCACCAACAAGCTTCTAAAAGAGAGGGTCCTTCTGTGATTGCGCTTCCACAACCAGCGGTATATAAATAGTGTGTACGTTTATGCGCGTATATACGTGTTTATATGTAAACGGACCTACATGTGTGCGTGTCTGTGTTTAAACCGACTAAGCAAAATCTACAGGTACGAAAAGTGCACACCAAACACTTGATCTGCAAGCCCAGACATACATGATTGAGCTTCCGTTAACTGTGTGCGTTCTTATTGTCGTACATTGCATACAAATATTACGAGTTGTTTATTGTTCGTTTCCGTCCATTTCTCTCCGAATTTTACTTGATGCGAGTGGGGGTACAGATTTATGCTTGCACCGCGATGTTTGTGTTTACTTCAAGTTGACGTGGTGCTGGTCGTTAAGACGTGAGAGCTAACAAAGTCTTGATCAATAATGATACAAACATGTGATCGAGTAATACAAAATAACACTTCCCCTCCTTTTTTTTTGTCCACTCGCGCGCGCGCTGTGTGCATGCTACATGTGTGTATATGTTACGTGTGTAGGACCCGGTGTCCAAATTAAGTAATCATGCGGAGCCTACTGTAGAAACTAGGAATCTGACCTCTCCAATGATCAATGTATCTCCTAGAAACAGGAAAGGTTCATCATTGTCACTCACAGAGTTAACATATTTAGAAGGACCTACCGTGAATGTCGAAAAGAGTCGAGCGCGTAAATTTGTGGCCATTAATGGACAAACTACGCATGTTCCACATACGTATGTTGCGTGTTTATCTTTTATGTGTGCAAGTATGCGAGGGCGTGAAAGCATGCAGCGCGTATCATGTTTGATGCGTACATACATCGTCTGGAGTGTAGATACGTGTATATGTTCATTTCCTATATCATTGTCCACTGTATGAGTTTAGCATAAACCTTTCGAGTGTAGCGAGCTAGTCGCGTACAACATATCATGTGACCATAAAGCATATAATTGAATATATGTATATACGAAATGTACATACTACGTACGCATGTTTAGTAAAAGATACAAGTAAACATGCTCACCATCTTGCGCATTGTCTATCATGATAGGCGTGGCACACGCGGGGAAGTGATTGCGTACTGCACATCGAGTTGGTATCACAGAAGAGCACTGTTCTATCACTTGAAGAATCGTTACAGGTACACACCGGACAGTCAGAGTGAGGTAATTAGGCCTGGAAATATATTGTGTTTATACATGTCTGTAAAGTGTTTGTGTGCCACTTGTGCATTTGTATAAGGCTACTAGTCGTTTCTGTCTTCATTAATTTGCTTGTGTGATTTTTAACGTGAGTAATTTACTTACAATTCAAAAGCAAAGAAAGGGACATATTACCTGCATGGGTGTAATCTTAGTATTACTGCGTAATGTATAGCATCACACTAATATATATCCTTTTTATTACTCGCAATTTGTAATTATGTGCAACACTTGAATGTGACTGCATTCACCATGTACCAGGTTCAACTATTCCCAGAAATGATATACTGTAGATATAGACGCCAACGTTTGCCCGACCTACGCAGATATCACTCCGATGGAAGGTATCCTTGTGATTCTCTGTATACTATGTTTTTCTATGTTGAGAGTTTTCTTTCCATGTATATATGTAGTAGTGGAAGTTTTGTAGTTTACATGTCCATAATATATTCGTGTGTGCAAGTGTATGTGTATGAGTTTATATTGAACGAGTGTGCCTTATTGTTGCTTATGTGTGTTCGAGTCGATGTGTGTGTACTGTGCTAAGAGAGTCTATAAATATATCTTGGTTCACAGATTAATATTTCTTGTATTAGCAATGCTGATTGCTCGTTATACATGTTTATAATTAAAAACAGTGCACAAGTAAACACAATACGAGAAAGCAGCTCAGAAGTAATGTCATATGGGTCTATGCTTGATAATTCTGTCACCATGGATAATCTAGTGTTTGATGGGTAAGCATCTTTTTTTCCAGCAAATAAGCAAATATTATGAATTAAGGGTTTATGAATTAAAAACAGACTTACCATCTTTTGTTGTTTTTTGGTGTTCCGAACGAATGGGCCTGTTTATGATATTGTGTCTCTGTTTATGGTCTTATTGCGTCTACGTCTCTTGGGTTTACACCTTGTTTTATGGTATTATGCATTTCATCTTACACGCAAACATTTTCCAGCGCAATTCAGCATAAATATACGTAAATTTTAATTTGTTGATAATTGGTACATTGTGCATGCGTGGAAAACATGTGTAGATTGCGTGCACAGGTTGTCTACAAAAAGTTAGCTATGTTGTAAGTTTGTTTTCAAATGTAATCGGTTTGCTTATCATTTCGTTGGCAGCGTGTTGAGGGATAGCAAACAAGAAGAAGATGATCCGTGGGAGTCAAATGAAATAGAGGAACCGCACGCTGATTACAAACGTATGCGCACAGACGCTCGTTATGCAACTAACAAATATATGAATAAATGCGTACACGCGCAACGCACATCCCACCTATATGAAAAAAATAGTACACGATGTGTAGCATTGCCTTGCACCGAACATAGGGCAATATGCCTCGAAATGCGGACCTCAAGGTCGGGGTCATGTGAGGGCTCATGAGCCACATATATAGTTTCGTCTGAAAAGAAACTGGTAATGGCAATATTCATGGCTCACACATTGAAACACATTGTATCTCCCACATGTTGGTGAATTTGGGCAATGAACATTCGTTTTCAGGTCATTGACCTGTCTATATATACTCATGCATGCGTGCAAATGAACAGCTGAATCCATGGTGAAAGAGATATTCTACTTTGACTATGGCGTTGTGGTGATGTGGGGACTTGCGCCGGAGGAGCAAAAGGAAGCGCTAGAGGAGCTGCATGCATTTCAGTCCGATTCGATTGCTCTTGAGTCGCACAATGAATTGGAGTTCGATATCGTAGTGGACTCCTCTGTTACTCAGAGCGTGTCCGATGGCACCATCTTTTTGCATGATATGCAGGTAGGTTGTATAGTATTTGTTTTCGTGTATCTGTGGGATACCATTAAAGTCGGTTTCATCAGATCAAATCCACCAATATGCTGCATGTGTCTTGTGTATGATGTGTATCAGTATTATGAATATATGAAGATAGGTGCGAATGTATGAAGTGTGTGTGCGCATAGTTGATTATATATCATCATAGCCGAGTCCGAATTAGAGAAAGTGTGACAGTCTTGCGCATTGCACAATATCTGGGCGAGATGTTAGCGTAAAATGTAAAGTGCTATGAATTTTATAATCAAATTGTCTTGATTATAGCTCATACACGAATTGAGATTTATGTCGCAATGAACACACCACTTAGGCGTGTTTGACAACAGTCATGTGATCTTTTCAAATGCTTCATATTTCGTGTTGTTGTGCTCACCTACGTTGTTGCGAATGCCTCAATGTATTTGACGATTGCCAGTAAAGTATCACAGATGTGGACGTATTTTATATAATGCGAGATGCTGCCGAGTGTACAAATGTTGTCGATGAAATCATCGCAGAAAAACGTGTGGAAACACACTTATCGTGTAAAAATACTAACTTTGCACGCCGTATACAATTGTACACATACCCCAGGATGAAAGGATGCGAATGACCATCTCGTATGTCTTGTCTCAGAGTGTTAAGCTACAAGTATACGAACAGATCTTTGCAGCTACAATTGATCGTTACTTACACCTTCCATCAGAGATTGCAAACACGGGCTGGACTGGTCTATCAAGGTATTTTCTATGTATGTCATAACATTGAACCCATAACAGAAAGCTCGAACGTGCGCATGGAGCATATGAGTGGTACAAGGAAGCACTTATTCGTTCTTATAGTTGAAAAAACAGCAAAAACGTAGCTTTGTCCATCTCAATCCATTTATGTACAAACTTCTTATTGCATCGACATACGTGCTTAGTTTCTACTGGCAGCCTAGGTTTTTTTGGTGGTGTTTCGTCCAATATGCCGTGTTTACAAATCTTACATCCTACATAGCGAACATACACAATTTCCGCTATTGTATAAGTAGATGGGCATGCCCTAAGCCCTAACATTCAATTATGTAAGTATTCATGTTCAACATTAACTCACAGGAGACAATCGAATGCTTTGACTGGAGAACTTTATATGTTAAACTCTGCGATCAACCTTGTTTCGAACATCATGGACACGCCGGAGATGATGTGGTAAGTCATCATCGTTTGTGTGTCTTGCAAGTTTTTCTTGTTATAAACGCTACAATTTTATATTTTTTGTATGATACATGTGTGGAATATATATTCGTGTACAGTAGAGACATCACATCGATGCAGAACACTTACCTGTTGTATACTGTAAGCAATTCCCACTTAATGTCTTAAACTCCATCTATGCGTTTGAAATGAAAGTCTAGAATTAATAGCATTGATCTGTTTCGCAGGGCTGAGAACCAACACCTAACCCAACTCTACAAGGCGATGCGGAGATATTTAGAGATGCAGAGACGACTTGATGTGGTTGGTGAGAGAATGAATGTCATGGATGACATGTGTACGTACATCAAAACGGATATTAACAATTATGTCGGTGAGTAGCACACTACGATTCTTTGAACTGTCATAGAGCACAGGGCATACAAATTTGGGATGTCCTCGTTTGCTCACATTTTAGTGTTTTGTTACTTCATAGCAGTGTTTTGTTACTTAGTTGCTGATCACAGTTTTAGAAAACATATGACCGAGTCTCGAACCGACGACGCGTACAAACAAATCCCATAAGCACGTACAGTTGACTACTTGTGTGGCTATAGGATCCTTTGCAGACTAACTCACAGGACGCGAAAACTTATACATGAGGCATTGCAAACATGAACATAACCTGCTCGGACTGTCATATGTGATTCTTATTTCTTTACGTTCGTTTGTTTGTTCAACAGAAGTTAAACTATACTGGTGGGTCATAATCCTTCTTGCGGTAGACGCTGTGCTTATGGGGATGGAAAGTTTACTGGATCTGGTGCACGAGCATTAATGTCTATAAGTTGCTCATATTTGAAATATTTTAGTACACAAGCGACAGCGACAGCTTTGCGTGAGCTTGTGTGTATAATCGCTACGACCGTACATTTCCGTGCGAAAAAAATGCGCCATAGTTTAAGCACCAATACCTGTATCGTCCTCGGCCTCATAAAATGCTTCACTGTGCGTACTGCATTGTGTAACTAATTGGACCGAATCCGAACCGAAAGACTACTATTGGATAATTGTGTTGGTAGTCCCTATACGCAGTCCGTGTGCTCACCAAACAACGCCCACTGCGGACAGATATGGAAACCATGAGCACCAGTTTGGACCCATCCAAGTCTTTGTACAAAACTTTCTTCGATACTATATGGAATGTACAAAATACAAAAACATCCCAAACACAAACTTGCTCTTACAATATGTGCGTGACTCAAGACAACCAACTTTATACAAGTGAAACTGGTGCGATGCCCAACTTTTAAATACCTCCACTATTTGCTAGATAATAAACGACATGTTTCGCGAATTTGTTGTATTACGTATTCTGCTTTTCATACTCTTTGATTGTTCGAACAAATTCTACTCCATTCTGATACTATTCTGTTGTCTTTGAATACATGTGGCTTTTGTATGGGTGCCTGAATGCTGTTTGGATAAGTGAGCAAGTGGTTTGATAGTAGGTGATTACATATAAAGGCGTGCGTTTGCGTTATTAGATTGCTAGATATATTATACTACATGACCGTCTGTATGACTACTTTACGGTTCATCTATCGTGGTCGAACGAATATGTCTAAATCAATTGAGGTTTTAGAACCGATAACCGCTGGTTTGGCAAGCTGTAGTGTTTATATGCACAGGTTCCCATTCATACATGGATTACTTACAGGGATTTGTCATAGTAGTATATACCTGTCAACCTCTATGTACTATATACGGACTACTTGATTCTACAGCATTAGAGTCATGCACTTATATGAAACATGTGTAATAGGCATTTGCACGTGTGGAATGGCAAAGAGGGACTCAGCAGTTGCATGTCAGTAGTGCTTAGTCTGTAGTAGTAGTCAGCACGTGATCTATAAAGTTTAGTAGCTCAGAATACAATTTACGTAGATATATCTGCGCACAATAGCGGGTGAAGCTAAACTACCAAATATCTCGACTAATAATTAACGTCCATCCCAAATATAGTAATGCAGGTGTGTGTGCTTGCCATTGTCCTATAACACTTCATTTCCTTGACGATTCAATTAAATCGTTCACTTCATTACACATTACAGGAAAAACTTGAATGTGAACTACTTTATTATATATGCATTATTCGTAAGTAGCTCTTGTCTACGCCGAGATGCCGTCCTGATAAAAGAGCAAAAAAGCATGCGGAACAATAAATACACGTACCAGACAAAACGTACAACATGTACGTACATGATTGTGCGTACAGTGTGAGTGTCAGTACGAATGACGTTTTTGTACGTGTAAATATTCATGTAGCGGGACACTACTGACACAGGGATGCATATTTTACACATGCGTTCGTTGAGATATGTATTTGTAAAACGTAAATATTCATCAAAAACATTGTATAACATTGTATGTACCTGCAGCTTGTTTAGTCGCTCCTTAGCAGAGAGTCCCCCAGGTTCGGATTCGTCATTTCCACGAGGCGTGCGGCCTTTCCTCCTGATATTGAACACAACGATTGATTGATTAATGTATCTAGTAAGAAATGAGGTTATGGAAACTCGTAGAACAAAGTAGCCAATATGAACATACCCTTCCGGTTTTTCGAAAGCAGACCCTGTTCGCAATGATGCCAACAAATTGTCCATTACACCCACTTCAGCTGTTGAATATAGTAGATTGTGTAAGCATATGTACATACGCGATGACATACGTAACCATTTAGGGGACACCTCCAGTGTCAGTTGGATAAACGAGCTAAGCGTTATGCTTCGTACTACACAAGCATGAAAGAACATACACACTTACCAGACGCTCCTTTTGAAGATCCAGATTTTTTATTGGCCCGATCATTCTTCTTTCGTTCCGCTGCCTCCTGTCGCGCAGCTTCTCGTTTCTTCTTTTCTGTGTCACGTTCATTATCTTTTCTAGCATTCTGTTTTACAGTTTGAGATTTGGGTGCATGTGAGCGAATTATCTGCCAAGTAGAGATTGTGAGTGAATCACACATGTAGTTACAGTACACATCCAGCAATCACTCCAACGCATTGAAAGTGCCCTATTCTAGAGCAATCAGTGTAAAACATCAACAATGAACAATTAAAGCCAACAGTTTGCTGTAAAGTAAACATAGTGTGTTCTAATACGGTGAGCGAAAATACCTCTAACTTTGTCAAGAACGTGTTGAAATAAGCAAAAAACTCATCTGGAGTAGATTTTTTGGGGTCTTCCGCGAAAAATTCAACAATATTGTTGAATTCGGTGGTCATAGTTGCCTCTTTTTCCAGCAAGGTATCTAGTTGCGAATTCGCAGTCTCCAAGAAATTGGTCAGCTGTAAATAGGTGCAGATTGACAGTATGTGGACGGATATGTTAGGACTTGAGCATGAGTGACCATTAGCACAATGTGACAACAAGTGAAGATGTATACGAGAGTCACACTTGTTAACTTTGTATGGCTGCGAGACAACGATTGTGTGTATGCCTTTACACAATTTCGCATGTATTTGCATAGGTTTATATATACATATTAAGCATATTTGAACTGATGTACCTTCTCTTGGAACCGATCTCCAGGACTCTTCGGCACCTGTAGAGGTATTTCCTTCTTAACCAAATTCATACCACTCTAAGAACATGAGAGAACATAAAGACGCGTGCGTATTAGTTGGCGAGCGAGCAGTGCGCATGGATGACTATCGGTGTACCTCTATACCTGTGTGCCAGTATGCCGTGTGTCAATATGTACTCGATTGAGCCTGTATATACATTAGCTAATATATGTATGTGTTATATGTATAGGTATCGTCTTTTTGACATACAAAATAAAAACAAATGTATTAAATGCTCAAAATCAAACATCAAGTACAAAAACACAAACAAATATTCTACTTTCCTTACCTTTAGGATTTTAATCTCGGAAACAAGAGTCTGCATGTTAACAGAACTTGCTTTCTTTATGTTCTTCACTTCCGAAGTAACATCCAAACAATCGCTAAAGTAAGTATCTAACACCTTCGCTAGATAGTGTATGAGGGTAATTTTACTGTCGTTGCTCCTGGTGCTCTCAATCTATAATTTTTAAAGTGAAGTTTTCAGTCTGTGTACAACTTTGTGTGTATTCGTAGGCAAAGTAAATGATTCTAGGAATTTAAAAAGAAAGTACATGTACACATGGAAAGAGAGTAAGAGGAGAACTGCTTACAGGCGCTCGACGAAAGGCATTGGATATACGTACATGAAACGTACATATATTGTACACCTTTTCACGGCTACCTTAGGTCTAGACTTTCGAAAAGGTTGTGTGTGCATGTACACATCCGCACCAACACATATACGCATGTATGATATACACATACATGATGTACACAATACCTTGGTTAAATAGTCAACCTTGAATCCATGCACAGCGCCAACACTTTTGAGAGAAGAGTTCATATAGTTGCCTAGCAACAAAACAATTTCCAAAATCTTTGCCATTTTCGCGCTCGAACGTAGCTCTTGTGAAGCCTTCACCACACTTTCAACTTCCTGTTTTATGTGTGTATACGAGCACGTGAGCACGTATGCGAACATGATGGTGACTGCATAAATAGTTGTGCGGACGTCAAAAGACAATTTTCCTTGTCGTTGGAGGCAATTTTAGATTCTTAATAGTGTTTGCGCAGATCTGAAGAAGAGTGGACAATCAAGTTCTTGGTGACTCTATTGGTGATACGTTCTCTTACATAATAGTAGTGATACGTGCAGAACTGAAGAATCAAGTTGACAAGTGCCATTCAGAGTCGTCAAGTACCACACGAATGACCCTAGTGGTGGTAAATTCTCTCATATAGTAGTCTCACAACAAAGATCACGTTGGATCACATATACAGTGCACATGGCACATACTTCCTTAACATCGTCGTAACGATCGTGGAACTGCTTCTGGTAGATCATAAGTTGGATTCTTTCTGGATACCGCGGGACTTCAGTGTGCATCTATACATATGTAATGCATATGTGAGTGTGAATGTTGTGCATATAAAACGCCTCGTACACAAACGCACACGTAAATATGCAACCCATATACGCGAATACACATGTCACTCCACGATAACATGTGATATATGTAATATGTTTACATACATACCGAATGCAGGAACTGGTCGGCTTTGCTCAAACGGCTGAAGTTCTCCAAATTGTCGGTAAGATTTTGAATCTACAGAAACCGGAGCATTCCGTAAGAATTATAATTCGCACAAAAGTAGGTATGTATATGTATGTTCACCAGTATATGCCTCTCTGTGTATAGCTCAACGTGTGAACTATAGGATACATACCTCCTCCTTGCTTGCAACGTATTTCTCTAACGAGAGCAATGCATGCTCATCAATTTTCTCCACTTCACAATTGAAGAACATTTGCTTGACTTCCTCAATATCCATTTTCAGTCTTCCCAAGAAAATAGCTGTGTGTTTTGCGTATATGCGGGCGAATATATGCTTGCATTTAAATATGCGTGCATATGTTACCTGGCGTTTGTATTTGTTGAGTGTGTAGCATATGCATGTTCATGAACATCTATAGGACGACATGTATCTTAAATAATCCGCAGAATTTTTCGTTCTCAACAAATGCATATACATTTTGTGTTTTTACATATGTAAGAGTCTACACAGTGAAATGTACATGGTCAACTCAATGAAAACGTCCACATCCGACAACAAACAGACCATCATCTGCACGCTGCAACAAAGAACTTACATAGATTGTACGATTTCTTAGAATCAATAACAGAGAGCTCCTTTAATTTCTCGTCAACCTTCTTTTCCTCCACAACTACTGCACGTGTCTTCTTCACACTGAAACTGTTCTCTAGATCGTCGAAATCAACAATCTGTAGATTTAAATATGAGCACGTACAAAATGTACATGTTGGTATATATTTTTCACATATAAGAATGCCATAAGTATGAATAGCAGTGTAGGTTTGTGTGTGGAGCACATTAACAACTCGCCAGTTTAAGCCATGCGTTTTATCTCACTGGAAATAGATACAGGTTCGTAAATACAATTATTATATGCATACCTTCACGCACGAGGACAGAGAAACACATATATACCTTCTCCCAAGCGGATTCGTCCACATTGGCCCACAGAGTATCTTTGAGTTTCATAGGTGCAACTTTCTGCCAATTTACACGCTTCATCTGTTGTTTCGGATTGTATTTCGGTTTGGCAGGGGCTGCGGGAGGTGGAGGGGCCATGCCTGTATGTATTCGTGCATGTGTGGATATTTGATTGTTTGTGACAGATCTACGACGTACGTGCTGTGTGTTGGGTATACACACAAACAAGGATATGAAAGGAACAAAAAATTACCAGACACAAGCTTGCATTGGGTACACAAGCGATACTACGATACTACCCAATTGAGATAGTGAGCGCCAAGGGCATATGATGGTGTATCTACGTAACGCGCATACGAGCACACACCTGGAGGGGGAGGAGGACCTTTTCCACCTGGTGGTGGAGGAGGAGGTGGTGGCCCACCGGGACCACCAGTCGGAGGAGGTGGAGGAGGAGGGGCACCTCCCGGTGGTGGAGGCGGGGGAGGAGGTGCACCAACGCCTGTATGTCGTATGGATGTTTCGGTATATACCAGATTTCATATATCACATTAACACATCGCATACATACGTAGAAAACATATATATATATACTGCTATATATACATACCTCCTGGTGGAGGAGGTGGAGGAGGTGGGCCGCCAGACGGGGATGATACACCTGGCGCCGCAGGAACTCCGCCTGATACTCCAGTACCTGTTGAACTGACAAGCGTACTCATTTTTGCGGCATGTGCAGTAGTTGTGGCTGTAGTGATCTTAGTAGCAGCCGCACCCCTAACGGCTTCGTGGTGTTCCGTAGATAGGTGAACCAAGCCAGTACCAGGTATGGTATCTTCATCAATAGAAAGACCCTATTGTACAAGCAGGTGTAGGTGTACGTAGTTGGGTAGAGTGTAGGTGAGTCACGTGGCAATGTGTGTGTGCATGTGCGCGTTCGTTCTTCCTATATGTGTGCGCGTGTGCTTGGTGTGTCAACAATGTGATATTGAATTGTGAAGCAATATGCACATGTACATGCAACACCGTATTTCAAAAAAGTACAAACTGCATCATCCACCACACGAAACGGGTTACATCGAATCCACATACGATGAAACGCACGCGTATGTATTACGCATATACACACCTGCTTTGCCAGCTCTTCCCTCAGCTTTGTCACTTTTCTCTCCATACTAACCACTTCTGGCACCAATGTCATTAGCTCTTTGTCCAAGTCCTTTTTGATAGCTTCTTTTTCAGTCAAGAAACGCTGCTTTGCTTTCTTTTCCGATTCTATTTCGAGCAACGTCTTGGTATTGCTTGTAACAAGGTCTGTATATTCATAGATATAGGCGTGTGGACAATTTGACGTGGTACGTTTATTTCTTGGAGAATGAGTGTATATCATCTGCATATAAGTTTAGGACTGGGAATTAGAATGCTGAACGGTTTACTTGATTGTGAACAGTGCTAAGCGCGAACACACCAGCACACACATACACATATAAATATATATTCAACAGAGCAATGAAAGCATGATGTTACACAGTACCTTCGCTGATCCGAAGCATATCTTGCTTGGTCTCAACCCGGAGCTGTGCCATACCAGATAGTGCTTTCTCCATATCTCTCAACTTAGAATACACATTGATGGCGAATAATTGTGAGTGTGTTAAATCCGTTGGGTACTTTTCCAAATACACTTTTTGCTGCTGAAATCATCTGTCATACATTTTACACATGCCACATATTCATATACATACTTGTCCTTCAATAGTAAGTAACCTCTCCTTATCTGCATAACTTTCTACCACCATATCAATGTTCAGATCGTACCCCTGTTCATACAAATAGAATGGCAAGATTTTACTGTTGTATTGCATGTATAAGTATGTATATGTGCGACATGTGTATACACGATATGAATACACGATATGCATTTTCATATGTACACAGGTGCTATACTCTCAAAGGATATTAATCCTACACAAAACAAATGCTTTCCTACACGAAGAAAATGCTTGTATACTTATGCGTTTTCCTACCTTCGGATCAGGATCCACCCCATCTCGCTGTAAAACCACCGTTCCTAACAAATCTGCTATTAACCTGTAATACTTTGCACGAAGACTGTGGTCATCTCTTACTAACATGAGATATTGGAGAATAACAACTAAGTGTTGCTCGCAGTCTCCTCCTTTCGTACCTGCAGTATAACGTGTTTGGGGTTGCCCATGTATGTGAGTTGGATTAAATTTTACTGCACTCGTCATGTGCTCAAATTTGCATAGGCATCCTCTAAACTCCGCACTATTGACCAATTCGAATTTCTAAAGGCGCACGTCACTAATTATACTATACCTTCATACAGGACGTCAAACATTTCATGAGGATCACTCATATTCACTGCAGGCCGATCAAATCTATACCCCAACTCCGCACTGTCTTGCTGTGTAGTATCCAGATAGTACCCAATTTGTGTTTTTAGAGGAACATTATCCACAAACTGCTTCAAATCACTCAGAAGGCTATCTAGTGCATGATTTGTGAACTCGCAACGCAGATATACTCGTGTTTCAAGATTGTCTACGTCCCTTAACAACGCGTTGATGAACTGCATGACCGATGTGATGTACGCTAGATGGGTGGCGCCTGTTTGTAGTGAATACGTATGTGCATGTGTAAATACATATATATACACCAGGTATATACACATATATATACATTTCGATGTGCAGTACAGAGATATGACGTATACCACAAACAAATTTAATACACATGATGCATTCTAATCTACACAAAACAAGTACTATAAATGTGTTAATTAACACACCCGATCGACTGGTTTCGAGATTTGTGATGAGATCCAAAAGCTCAATGACACTTTCCTTCATCATTCTCATTATAAAGAAGTATCTGTTTCATTTTTATGATACAAAGTGCAACTACGAGTGTTACAATCGTGTGAAGAAATTGTAGATACAACTACATTTAGAGGTTTTACTTTTTTGTGTTGAATGTACTTGCACCAATTCCACAGATGTCTCATACACATACATAACAAACAACAAGAGTGTAAATACCTGGCGGGCTCACCCTTACTTCTGGATAAGTGTGTGAAGGCCACAAGTACCATGCGATGGCTCTTTCTGGAATAGATACACAATCCACTAACTATCTCGAGTATCATTGTGGTAACTAGCCGACTCTGACAGGCAATCGAAGACACTACTGTCTGCAATACAATCGATTCCCCCATTTCATTATCCCTGCACAATGCGCATACGTATATTGTGTGAGATATGTGTATACTTGAGTAAGTTTGGAAGTATATTTTGCATATGTGAAATTCACAACTAGGCATACTTCGTGGTAATATTATGAATCACTACAAGATTCAAAAGTTCAAGATCTTTTTTATTTTGCCGTTTTCAAACAGGTAAAAATTGTACTTCTTTGGTCTTGAAATCAACAGTAAAACCGACTGGTTTTCGTTGATGATGAATGGTTTTATGGTGATGATGTCTCTCATATTTATATCAAGTATGATAATCATTTTGTACGCACGTATACTAGCATGAGCATGATAGGCAAAGTACACATCATGTGAAAATATAGACTTACATACCCTACACAAATGTGTCACATACAATACACATACATTAGTGTGTCGTCCGTATTTGTGGTGGCGTTCGTATTGGTAGTGGACACCGACTGAGAGTCCTCATCCAACTTTTGCGGTTGCTTTTCATTAATAATATGTTCCATACCCCTCTTACTGTTCATTAAAGCGCGGTAACACTTGATAATCTCAAAAAGTAACCTGTTGTGCGAAGACATAATTGTACGTGTGTATATCGAGCGCTTCTAGTTGCTTTTCGTCAGGGATAAGCGAAAGGTGACTATTGTGTTGTGATAGGTGCAATCACACGCCTATATCACCACATTGGGATATATGCACACGTAACTAAGTCTACGTACATGTGTTGTATGTGTATATTCATGGTTATACGTCGCCATACACGGGTATATTTGCTTGTGCATATACGTGTCATGTGCTGGTAGGGAAGTCAAGGGGGTGGAAACATACCGTTCGTCCTCGGAGTTGATATTACTATCAAGTGGAAGCGTGGCGTGAATGGTGTGCAACGCCTGCAAACATATCACAGAGTAGAAAGATTGGATAAGCAATTTTACATATGAAATACTACATCTCCGGCGTTTCTGTACGTGCAACACATACCCGTGGGCCATCCAAATCCAAAAAAGTTTGAATCCAGCGCATGGACTGGGTCTGTAGAGACACCTTAAGCTTATCTAGAGAGCTTTCCAACTCCGCCTTAGTTGCATCTGGTTTACATAATTCGTTGATCAAGTCTTGGGCAGAGTTTCCCTCACGATCTTGTTGTTGCTGAATATTTTCGTATGCGCATATATACGTAATGAGTGAGGTTGCGTTTTGCACTACTATGTTTGTGTGTGCAATTGGGTATGTGTGAGTGTGTATATATACAATCTGCACGTGAACGTTTGTGCGGAGCTAAGCCATATCTAGTGAATTCACCAATTCCCTGTGGTGCCTCTGTAAAAATTTCACGTGCAAGTTTTATATATTGTCTTGCGAAACATACAATACTAGTTGTGTCTATTATTTGGAGCTACACCCATGCAAGTTCAAGTGCTGTGACACACGGGTATATACACCTGCACAGGTTATACATACAGTGATTTTCTGACGTTCTGAGATCATTTGCCATTTGGTGTGCTTGGGCTGCCGTCTCAAGGCCTCGCGTGCTTCCATCTTTACGTCACTGTCGGTCTATATAACGTTCATAGTTACGAGTACATATACATGTTTGTCTTTGTGTTTAAGGTAGCAGTTGCACATGTGTGTATGGTTTCGATGTGTGTACATATAAGAGCGTGATAGCGTGCAATCTTTCTTACCATAAATTCCTCGAACATACGATCGACTTCTCTATCCGACGGAATGTCGATCGGGGCGTGAGCTTTAGCCTTGACATCTTTCGTTTTCTGTAAATGAAACGCACTCGATTTGAGTCTAACGGTTTGTTCGTACGTTTCATATTCGTCAGTGTGCGCATGTGGTTGCGTGCGGATTAAAGTGTACCATGTCCATCGACACGGGGTAAACAATATCATATCGTTGTGTGAACTAGTGATGAGAGAAAGAGAGAGGGGGACTTTCAAATGCTACATGAACAACGTACACTACGATCTGCATTGCAAGTGCGTGTGCGTAAATAGCGATTTCAACACATGTCTACACATGTTATTGTCATACGCAGGTTAATTAATTTACCATTCCTGTACACGCACCCCTACATAAACCTACGCTTAACACACACGCTACTGATAAAATTTCACGTCAACGTATACTATTACCTTCTCCTTATCTTTTGCCGTACGTTTAAACATGAGTGCGGTGCTACGTGGCAGTTTGTGTCCTTAAATTTAGATGAGTTTGTGCGTGTTCATGTATATTCGTAAATAGCACCATCAATACCAGATGAAACCAAAATGGAGTGCACATGTAAATGTGTGCGTATGTGTACGTGTATATGAGTGTAGTTATAGTGTATTCGTGTGTTCATCCGCCGCTTTGCTCACGGTGGTGGCAAGAGTGGCAACGTGAGTGGGGTTGGTGTGCGCTATACTCCTAGCTAGATTTCAAGTGCGTAAAGCATACCCGTATTTCGAAATACTTTGTGGTACGTGCGTGGTGTGCGTGTGTAGTATGCGTGTGTAGTGTGCGTGTGTAGTGTGCGTGTGTAGTTTGCGTGTGTAGTGTGCGTGTGTAGTGTGCGTGTGTAGTGTGCGTGTGTAGTGTGCGTGTATAGTGTGCGTGTATAGTGTGCGTGCGTAGTGTGAGTTGTGTTGGGTGCTTCAGTTTCAGTGTCAAATGTACTTACTAAAGGCGAAAAACTGACAATCTGTGAGCGCTGAGAGGTGTTTTGCGCAGTCCTTTGTGTGTTAACTCGACGAAACACAAATAAAATATAAAACAAAACAAACAATACAAAACAAAAAACCGGATCATGCATACATATTCTTACATGTAAACGTAGTCGTATACAATATACGTAAATTATAGGATCTATAACTATGTAAATGAATATACATTTCAAATATTTGTGAGTTGTTGCCGTTCTATGCGTATTTGTAGATCTACGTTTTCAGATTAGCAGCAAAAAGCCCATGGCAATTCTATTTTAGTATCCAATAAAAATCTCAAGATAACCGTTTGCTCTAAACTTTGCGACAGGATTTGAGACAAAGATCTTTTCAACGAATAACAATAGAGAATTTAACTAGTCGTTATTGTTTACGATATTTATACGTCGCAATTAAGTTTGCTTGTTTTCTTTTCTTTTCGTTACTACCCACTCCCTAACAAAAGTAGTTTACGACATACCATATTCTCAAGACGACGCAAATAAAACAAACACATAGTAGGAAGGATGGAACGTTAGTTTACGACATTTAATTTTGCGACGTGTTGAGAATTCTATAAATGGTTATGTCTTGCACAAACACAGAACACATACGCACACACACACACATACGCACAACACACATACACACACGTACAGACACATAAAACACACATACATATTTATACACTCACATATTTATACACTCACACTCCCTCTTTCACGCGCGCGTATACGTATATGCGCACTCATATTTGTCAGGAAAGTACGTACGCTCAAACACGCATCTCTCTTTCACTATGAGTTCCAACAATCTGGAGGTCACACGGCGGCCATCGAGCATGTCACACAGTTCAGTTGGCGATAGTACACCGCAGGTATAGCACGATTTCGTGTAATATAATAGTAACACATGTCAGTGCTGGCTACTTGGGAAGTATGTATATATATATGAATACTGTCGGGAATTTCACCTTGATTTGTATGTATCAGGAAATACGTTTGTTGCGTTCAATATTATTTCAACCCCTCTAGACATTGCTAGGCAAAGGCTACGTATAAGAATAATCCCCCTTATTCACACATAAGCATGGACGTCCGCATTCATACACTCACACACAATTGACTTACTCACATCATTATTTTTTTGTTCTTGAATGTGATTAGTTACCAGCGAAGAGCTTCTGGGAGATTGACGAGTACAAGCGTGTAGTAAAAAGATTGGACGACGGAATCCATAACTGTGATATTATCCAGTCGGTATGATACATATATACATATCTGTTACCTTTATAGTGAAGTGATGTGTATGTCACGGATCTGATCAAGAAAACTGTTGTTCGTAAATGCTCGTACATTAGATGTATTTATATGTTTACACATATTTTTTTTGGCAATTTCATACAGATGTTGAAGGAAAGAGCGGCTGCAGAGAAGGAATACACGAAGGCTCTAGAGAAATGGTCAACGAAATGGCGTAAACACTATACTCGAAAACCTGAGTATGGGTCTCTCATGGAAGGGTTTGAAGCACTAGTTAACCAGGCTAATCAACAAGCTACCATTCACGATACTGTCAGCAAGTAAGTTGCATAGTTTATGTATATATGTCGGAAAGTGAGTATGCATGTTTGTTTAATTATGAATGTATATCGCACCAAAAGCTAGGGAAAAATTACACACACACACACACACCACACACACTCGCTTACTCACAGACTTGGACAATAATACTAGATAGACAAGCATTCCAGCCAAAAACGAGTAAAAGTATGCTCGGAGTTTATTGACACTGATAACTTACATTTTACCCGCTTCTTCATTATATACTCAGTTGTACGCTTATGTAGAACGCGCAATCTCGTAGCGCTCATGTAATGAAAAAGATAGTCTTAAAACTAACAACATTGTATATGAAAATCTTCTGCGCATCTGGTGGAAATGCACACTCGCACGCATACGTGAAGTATTGTGAGATGTTTGGGAAAGCATGCGAAAAAGTCTAACAATGTGGATTTACCCGGAATCTAGCATTCTACAAAACCGTAGTGGAAAACTTCTCGTATAGTCGCATTACACACATTCACTGACCACATTCACACTTCACTTATTCTCATTCTCAGCAATCTAATTGCCCTCGCTGACACTGAGATGCCTCAATACAAGAAAGAACAGTACTCGAAGAATTTCATAGGTCACTACAAACAGACGAAAGCTGCTGAGGCCGGGTTTGCTAAGGCACAGGCACCATGGTCGAAATTTTGTGCTAAAGCAATAAGTGCAAAGAAAGCGTACGATTCTGCTTGTCACACGAGGCACGTAAACGTACATGTGTATATGCACTTTTACAAATCTGCATGCATATATTCACAATCACAGTCGTATGAGGATACGAATGCACATCAACTACGTCTGTAATATTATTGGCTGCTATTATCAGTATAAGATTAGCGTGACTAGGTTTTGCTAATGTGCGAGTAGTTATCAACCTCAGATAAAGAGTATGGCATGCACACAAATGTATATACCTTCGAAAGTAACTGTGACGCTGGCGTAATATGTGCATATGATGTTCATAAAACACTTTACCTGCACTCTTTTGAATGTACTACAGCATATGAGCAAGATGGTGAACGATATATATGCAGTACCACATATGAATCCCAAAGAATTATTGATCACGACAGATCAAACGTACTGTGTACACGAATATGCACACCGTACACTTACACACCATGCATTTGTTCACTTTCACAGAGTCAAAGCTCAAGATGTTGTGTCTTCGTCTATTGGTAGTTTGGAACTGACGACTGATCAGGTCCGAAAGTTGAAGGACAAGTTGGCCAAGGCACAAGCTGATGAGTCTAAAACAAAGGTTAGTGCAACACTGGACTCGACTTACTGCACCACACTCTAAGTCGGATTTCGCCACACTTGAGTATTATATGTGTATATTGACCATACTTGAGTACTGATACGTATCGGAGACTAAGAGCTCACGACTGCAAAGTTCGAAAATTGTAAATGCAGCATTACATATACTGCCATAAGATATATATACAAACTCTGTTTCAATCATATTTATGGTAATATAGGCAAAGTATGAGAGCGCTATTGCAAATCTTAACAACGATAAGCCGCGATACATGAATGATATGACGACTGAATTCAACTTGTGCCAGGTATGTATTTGGACATGTTTTTGACAAGCATCGCACGACGTGTGACAGTACTTGACATTATCTCGTTACATTTTATATGCCAATCAAAATAGGTTGATAATATGCACAGCTGCTAGACTCCCCAACGTACTAACTTTCTCACTGCCACACGGCATGTGTATATGGACAGGAAATTGAGCTACATCGTATAAACAAAGTAAAAGATGTGACAATACAGGCTGTACATCACCTAGATCTCAATGAAGTCCCACATCACAGAACAATGTTTAGCGATGCACTCAACCACCAAACCATGATCGATGCTCAAGCTGACGTTAATGCGTATTCAGGCTCACATGGAGTTGAACAGGATATGACATGGCCAACTGTACGTGTTTATACGTGTCGGTGTATTTGTGCTGCTTAAAAAGCTGAAGAGCTCTCTGTGTTCGACTAATATTTCGTAGCAATCGCATGGCTTGCAAGTATTACGTATTCTGTATGTATGGTTGTATTCACACACACGGTAACCAAGTGTATGCGCCCATGAACACTCCCATTGTATTTAGAAATGTACACATACACACAAACAGTTTGAAGAATTTGAAGAGTCAGCTGGCACTTCTGCTGCGAATAATAATCTTGGAGCTTCCGGTCCAGCAGCAGGCTATGGCATGGGTATATAAAATATTCATACGTTTATATATGATATATTTCGTGTGATGAACAAGCGATCAAAGGATCCTTTTCGACTTAACTTCTGTATACACACACGTCATATACACCTACAATACAACCCATAGACTCGTTTGGACAAGAAACACAGCAGCAACAGTACAGCCAGTCAAATGACCACCCGGTAGGGTCGTCACTTCCAGATGTGAATGCGGCTGGAGGCTACGGTGCCGGTGCGGTTGCTGGACCTGGTAAGGATTATATATTTATACCTACGCATTGATATGCCACAAACTATATCCGTAATTTCCTTGTGTTGTTACATTCACATACGTGTATTGGGCTCGTGGGCGTGTGAAATCTCGACCTGTATCTCTTAATATTATGTGGCTATGGATAGAGAGTTATTTCCAATTCTGCTTGTGATGTTCTGTGTATGTGTACGTCAATGAGAACGTTGACCCATAAATGTGCAATACCTCCCTATGCAAATATAAACTATCGGTTTGTAAGAATGTGTGTATAATCCCGCACATCGAGACGTACTCTGAATGTTATTTGTCCGTGGCAATGTTTACTCTTTTTTAAAACTAAATATTTTTATCACTCATGCGTGTGTGCTCACGCACACGTAGTGCTCCGCCGAGCCAGTGCATTATACGATTATACCGCACAAGACGATGATGAGCTCACCTTTGTGGAAGGAGATGAGGTGCAGATCTTGGAAGAAGCAGATGAAGCCGGCTGGTGCAAGTATATATTTTTCGTTTGTATTCCATATCTTAAGTATAATTTTTATGTGTTTGTATGTCAATAGTGGAGAATATGTGCCTGTCCCAACCACAACATTCGATTGCATTCCATGCATATCTCTTGCTGTTGGGAGTGTTGTCTACGTGTTTTACATAATCAGGAACTTGGTATGTTGTGAAGTTATATTATCCAGCTTTCGTGCCTGTCACAGTCTTGATCATTAGTTTTTGTATATGTACCAATGATTATTACCTATTCACTTACTACGAACACAGACTTCACCAGGAAATTGCCTGATTTTATATATCACTTCATTGCCATATTCTCATTTATGTTTCCATCATATGTTTGTCTTGCTAGGGCTGAACTTCGTGGAAAGGTTGGGCTAATTCCAGCGAACTACGTGGAATAGCTCGTAGTTACTTATGTTGCTTGGCAACGTAGACAAGAAAGCGTGCATGTGCACAACAAAAACACGATCTTCCTGAACGCATTGTTCATCCATTGATGCATTATGGGAACAAACATGTATATACACAGATACTGAAAGTTTTATTCACTACACCTGAGTTTCTAGTATAGCTATTATCTTTTCTGGTGGGGACGCTCACTTATATGCGCGTAAACATGCAATGTATCGAAGTTCACATCGAAAGTTTGTAAAGTTACACGCAGAAGTTATCACTTCTGAGACTGTATGTACTATATGGGATAACTGCCGCTGACTCAATGGCCTGTCGTTTTCAACATGCATGTATTTTTACTAGATATGTACATCATACTTAAAACTCAAAATTAGGGGAGAGTACTCAATTATAAAGGACTCGCTTGATATCTGTGAATGTAAACGACCACTACTCAATAAATCCTATCATAAGTTGAAGCTTGACTATATATGGAAAGGCTGAATGAACTGAAATCAAACTGATCGCGCAGACTGTCTTCATATCAGTCTCAAATACCTTCCAACAAATTTGCAGTTTAGGCTGACAACAGATATAGATGAACACATGTTCGTATCGAATAACTAGTTGATAATGTAATGTCAATGCGTCCAACACCTCTTTATAATGATGACACAGTTTATGGAACTAAAACAACTTATTTCAAGCTTTCATATCGCATTTCCTCAGTAGACCACTGGCTGAAGATGTGTGTGTGTGTTGTGTGGGTGTGTGTGTGCGTGTGTGTGTGCGTGTGTGTGTATGTGTGTGTGTTGTGTGTGTGTGTGTGTGTGTGTGTCTTTACAAAATGTACCGAGCGGATAGAAAGTGT
>JAWQFL010000012.1:1119361-1209448 GCA_033442365.1 Creolimax fragrantissima
AGAGAAACCGACAATTTTATAGTATTTAGTGATTTGGTAGACATAGTGAGATGACGGCTTGTGTACACAAAAGACCTGTACAAAGATTGCATACATCACATGTATCTCCCTTTGAACTTATACCTACAAACGACATGTGCAGAACTAGCAAATCTTGAGACTTGGGGAATTTTTAATACAACTATATATACTTGTGTGCAAGCAAACGTGCTAATTGTATCTGCTAATTGCATCTGCGTTTATTGACATTTCAGAGAGCGGATGCGGAACTGGCGTATAAACTTCGAGAGGCCCAATTAACCCAAAACGTTCGAAAGGAAGAAATTCAAATAGAAGTCATTGAGAGGAAAAACAGATTGAGGTGGAGGAGGAGGAAATCAAACGCCGAGGGCATGAATTGAAGACCACTGTCACACTTCCTGCCAATGCAGAAAGATACAGAACTGAAACTATTGCTGAGGGTGAAAAGTAAGTGTTCTTTTCTATTTGTTTCTGTATATATATGTATTCTGTACGTGCTTGCTCTGGTTACATGATTGAAGTGATTGGACTTTGTTGATGTACACGGTCAAGTGCGCGGATACAGAGAATCTGGCGTACTTTGCGTATGTACCCAGTGTATTATATTCTTACGTACGTCTGATATCGGTCGGTCACTCATTATTCATTTTCTGTTATTTTTATTGCACACAATCTACGAACACACAGACAGAAAACCATTTTGCAAGCTGAAGGAGAAAGTGAAGGTATCAAGTTTATTGGTGCCGCAAATGCCAGTTCTATTCTTGCAAAGGGATCCGCAGAGGCAGCAGCTATGAGTGCGAAGGCAGAAGCTTATGCTATGTATGGCCCCACAGCTGTTATGTCCATGGCTTTAGAGATGTTGCCCAAGGTATGAAGGGTTATGTCGGTTATGTCGTTTCTCCGATGGCTCGATCTAAATGGATGCGATGAGCATAAACTTTTATGAGGCATGCTATCTTGCTATCGTGTTTATGACTTTTACGAAGACAGTAACATATTCTCAAAGGGTCCTCGGAGGTTGCTACGTGTGATCTGTGTGACTGTCCTCTAGGGTGTCTACAGCTTTCCAGTGTTCCTAAGCAATGACCTTGACTATATGTCGTGTTGTTTGTGTGCGTGTGTGTAGGTGGGGATTGTGTACTACCCTCTAGTATTTACATGTTATGATCATCGATTGACTGGTCTTAGGAACCTCACTGTACATACGTTTTTGAGTTACAAATCCTGCAATCGTACGTGCATATAAATACAGTCAATCTTGTATAACATACTCATTTTAACAATTTAGGTGGCTGCCGAGCTTGCCGCACCCCTCAGTAAGACGAGCGAAATTGTGATTCTTCCTGGAGCCAATAGCCAGAGGTATTGAAATTATTTAATAGTCATGTATGCAAATTTTACGAGTTCACTGTCAGACACAATGCATAACTATACGCACCCTGCGTCTCATTTTATCCACGCATACTTATCACCTGCACACCTACGCACTCCTCAATACAGTACTACCTCCGAGCTGACGAAAATGATAGCAATGCTTCCTCCCTCTGTTCGTGCAGTATCGGGTGTGGATATATCTCAAGCATTGAATCGTATGGCCACCGGTCCATAAACAACTTAAATACACATACGCAAGCATTTGTAATTTTGGGGGAATATTAGTGAAAGTTTTATCCTATCAACTAAATCTAGTAGGGGAAAAGAAAAGAGAAACATGTTGTTAGTAGTATCAATGTTCGGCAGTGAAGCAGCAGCACCGCGAGGATTACAATGAGCAATGTATTGTAAACATTCTACAACGACGACTTGACTTGGCCACTGTCTTTACTATCGTGCACGAATGAAATATTTATTCGTTAGTCTGTCAAGAATTCGGTGGTATTCGACGAAAGATTGAACGTGTAATAAATGAATTGGTGTACGGAAAGACAAACTGTCAGTTAAAACATAAATGTGACCGATCATCTTGTTCAGACTAATTGTAGGGTAATATCAGAGTGTAAACGATGGAACATCCAGTATGACACAGGCTCTGGGAATCGAACGGCCGGTTGTACATTGCATCTGATTTCGATCAAAAAGTTAGAGGTATAGTCATTACGAACGGGCTAGGACGTTGGTAAGGATCACCATCGTAGCATAAATAAGAATCATTTAACAAACAAACAAAATATGCATGGATCTGGTTTAAACTAGTCATATTAAAACCTCAATAACGCCAAAGTACTGTACTGATGAATTATGAATTATATGCATCAAATGATGCAACCATAAACAGCTGCTGTGAACAGTCAAGAACAGTGCGGTTCAGGTTTTGATTGCTACACAGTCTAATATCCACTGATCCAGCCTGTATTAGTTGCAGTGTTTGAAGGGAATATATTAAAAAGAGCAAATATGACAGAAGCAAGGTGTGCATTGCATAATTCCTGAATAAATACTTGTACAAATCGGTCGGGTAAGTAACAATCTTTCGGATATGAATAAATGCACTAAGAAGACATTCTATATTGAAGGGATGGGACGAACGTTACCCACTTGTCACGTTTGTTACGGTTACGCAAACAAGCTTTTCGAAGCGACGCATGGAAGGCTATCCCAATTGGAAACTTCAAATCACTACAGTTATCTATAGTTACAAATATACATTACTATTAAGTGGGTAATCGTACATACCCACACATATATCTATATATTGATGTATGTATCATGATCATGCTGGGTTAGTATTTAGACTGGCCATACATTACATTTATATAGTTGGCAGCGCTATATCATTCAAACCTGGACAAAATGGGGGTATCTAACTCGCTCGCGAGTGGGCTTATCTGATAGACACATGGTGAGTTCTCTGTTGTCCTATCTAACATGTCTGCACTGTTATCAACATGATTTAATGTTTTATGGCATTGTTTGTTCCACACCATAAGTATATACCTATGCAGTGATTTGGATGACGCCTGCATTTATGGTCAAATGTTCACAATGGACATAGACGAGTGTTCCAAAATTCAGCTGTAAAGATGTATATATGTTTTATTGCGAAAGCACATCAATGAATGAATAATGCGCACATTCTTGTAAGTTCAAGTGTATGTGTTGAGTACTTCATCCAAAAGAGCATTCTCACGGACACAACGACGAGTGTATAGACGTTTTCAAACAGCCAATTATGCAGCGAGTACGTATATATGCCCTACTTGGTACAACTAACCCATCATCACCCTAGCCTACATTTACCTACATCGTTATCGTTATTATTTAACATTTTAATGCTTATGTACATTCACTGCTGCACCTCGCACTCGCTGTCCTTGTGAACATTCCCACTTAATATATCCATGCTGGCACTCATTCCCGCGATTCGGGTCTGATCAGAACATTCTTCAACATGTAACGCAACACATACCGGCGCCGTTGTATTTCTTCTCACCCACAGCATTTGCAAGTATTTACCATTTATCACACCCTATCTGCACGAACATCTCTATTGTCAAATATATCAACGATACATCCATATCCATGAATTGGATATACTTGGCAAGTATTCAATCGCTGATGAGCTTCTACACACCCATCCATACACATAACAATGCATGCTTTCTGCAAGTCCGACTTCATACAGCAACGCACAACGAAGTTTTTCTTCTTGCGTACTGGCTCACGTCATCGTAATGTTCAAGAAATCCGTATCAATACGTATATCTACATCTATACCCACGCGGAGTCGAACGTATCACCGCCTGTGGACTTATCATTGTTGCTATCGGCTTTTCCAACATCTTCAACTTGAAGTGAATCGATTGCGTCCAAGGAAGGTGAGCTCACGCCCATGGGCGAGCTAGCACTCGTACTTGCACTTCCACTCGTACTTGCACTGCCACTCGTACTTGCACTTCCACTCGCACTCGTACTTACACTTCTACCAGCACTCGTTTTTGTTCTTGCCTTCTTTTTCTTCTTCTTGTTCTTCCTTTTGGATGATGACGATGTGCTCGTACTACTGATGCTATCTTCACTTGCACCCAACACCACACTCGCACCAATCACATCCACGCCCACGTTGGTAATTACTTCTCGACTAATGTCAACACCAGTCTCCGACTGGTAGTCTACCGTGCTACAACTTGCACTCGCGTTCGAATCCGATACAGCATAAACTCCCACACTCGTACCAGTGTCTACTTTTTCAATTATTTTTCCAGCAACGTCTGGATTCAAGACCATTCCGGAGGCAAACAAGCTCGTCGATGCAGAAGATGCTGATGACATAGATGCAAATGATGAGGCTAAAGAAGTGGAGGTAGCGCTAAGCACCTCTTGGTCTAGTCTCTCAATATCATGGAGAATAGCCGAGCGTCCTGTATGAGTGTCTGTAAAAGTATCCTGAGACATGCCCGAAACCATTCCAACGAGTTGTGAATTAGTACCAGTGTCGTTAATATGTTGCGTCGCCCTTACGTTTGTTTCCGTCGTGGGCGGAAGTGACTTGCTGTTAGACTTCACGTCCGAAAATTCCGGAGTGATTGTCCCATCATTTACCAAGGATGATGAAATACCATCAGTTGCCATTGTGTCATTTGTCATTGTGAAAGACACAGCGGCCATATGGGGCGCGTCTGCCGGAGTGATTGTCCCATCATTTACTAAGGATGGAGATGAAATACCATCAGTTGTCATTGTGTCAGTTTTCATTGTGAAAGACACAGCGGCCATATGGGGCGCGTCTTTTTGGGCTGTGTTCACGACAATCGTGTTAGCAGAGACATCCAAGATATCGTTGGGAATTGACACTTTCCTCCCAACGGGGGTATCACTATTATCAATGGCAAGTACACTGGTATTCTCGGCATTTGGAGAAGGATCAGGAATGTCCGTAGGTATATCCGAGTGCTTATTAAAGCTTTTTGCTAGTTCGACACTGTTCTCAATTGGCAAATCATCATCATACATGTGGTTGATAATGACGTCATGCGAACTAATGCTGTGTAGCGGAGGTGACATGGCAATCTCTTCCTCACTTTCTTCGTCGCTGCCTGTACGGAAATTGTTTCCGCCTGGCAGTGTTACCAATAAGTCTTGGTTGTGAGAGAAACCGACAATTTTATAGTATTTAGTGATTTGGGTTGAAGCGCCTGCTCGGCATTTCATGTTATGGTGATCGATTCAGTGTGCTGTGTGGGTGCGTGGGTATGGATTTTATACTACATATTGGGTTTGTTGTGACTTTCGTTGCGAACACAAACAAAAAGGCGAACACAAACAAAAAAGGCGAACACAAACAAAAAAGGCACATGTCTGTAAAAATTGCCTATGATAGTCGATTCAGTGTGCTGCGCATGATCAAATGATGTTCGTTCTTATCTTAGAATATAAGCATCTATAGCACTATTTTACTTACATAAATGTGGTCATATGCATAACAGACTCACTCGAAAGTACAAAAAATATATACAATTACACTCACGTGTATATTTATAGATCCTAATTGTATACCTTCGTGGTTTTCATGTTCAGCATAGTACATCAAATCCACATCCGTATCCATACTCTGCATAATCAAGTCATGCTCATTTTCATCCCCAAATCCCAATCTCTCACAAACATATTCTTTCATAATATCATCTCTCCTGGCGCTACTACCAGGGCTGCACTCCAAGCTTAACTCAGCTAGAGAAGATACACTGCATGAATTATATGTAAAGATCAATTTTGCGCAATGGGTACAGCTACAGACATATTTATGTGTACGAAACATCCCATGCGATACCAACTCGCTTAAAGTATGCACACTAAGAATGCAAGAACTCTGCGTGCTATGTATACAAGATTTTGAATGTATACGCGCGTGTATAATCGTATGTGTACAATACGTATACCGTGCTGTTAACATATGCATACATGACGTGCCAGTACAGATCGATGAACAGATGTATGAATAAGTGCGTGCTTATAATCGCCCACACTACTCGTTGCACAGATAATACCACCTGAAAACAAGCATATATTAACGAGAGAAGTGACGCTCGAATACAAACAACTTGTACGTTCGTTTACGTATGATGTATGTACGTGTACCATTGTTAGTACAACTAAAAACGATTTTTGCAAGACGATTTGTAGACCATTCCTTCGTATCATTATGTACATATGCACCAGTCCGGTCAATACGACGCTCGTGTTGTCGTACCTCACACACATATATACACATACCCATCAACTATAGTACGTGCCACACCCTCTTTCTCTGCAATTTCTATATCCCCACTCATTGAATTCTCCAACGCTGACATCAAGTTATCGAGATCAACTGTATTCATAATCGTGTCATGTGGTCTGGTATCGTAGCTTGGATCAGATATAATCACAGATGCCCCACCTAATAGTGTGATAAATGTTTATGAGTATCTATTCCCTCCCCCCCCCTCCTCGTAAGTACGAATGAACGCTTAGGTCCATTCGTTCATTCTTACGCAATCAATGCACAACACAATATAGATACATACACATACGCATACATACATACACAAATAGATGCAACAAATGGAAACGTGCACATCAATGATACGAACGATGAAACGAACAACATACAAACAAACACACAAACAAATACACTCTCAAACAAACAAGTAAACAAATACATACCTCCGCCAAGGAAGGCGTTGTGTTTAAGTGCCGAGCTATCCGTGTGCTCCCAGACAGGTACTGGGACAGGATCTTGTTTCGACGTGTCAACATCTATCTCCTATGAAAACAAGAAAAACAAAAATTTCTAGCATACTTTTTGTATTTTAAAAATCATGTATACCTTCCCTGTTAGAAATACGTACTCATACACAGAATCTACACACCATACATGCACACGACCATTTACTCGTGAAGGGCATATCACTAGTATCATCTATAATAACATATATATATCACAAAGCCGGAACGTATATCATCGATATGTACCTGCATGTCATCATCCAAAAGTAAGTGCGCGTCAGTAGGCTTTGCTGTCCGTAATAGCGTTGCGGTGCTATCCCCATGCTCCCCCGAGCTCGCAACATCACTACCCATGTGCGTTTTTGCGTTTGAGTGCGTGTCTGGCTGCGAGTGTACGAGTGAGTGGGATTCTGTGTGTATTTGTGTATGAAGATCTGCGACACCATGCGTCTGGTCATGTGAAATTGGTTGCTGTGGGCGTTGGAGCGTTTTGAGCGAGAACTGGGCACCCGTCCATACAGGTCGATGAGCAAAGTGTGTTTGGATTTCTACGTTCGGCAGCCATTCTGGTACACATGAACGATCCTTTTTTGACCTCTTTTCCTTTGTCTCGGTAATATTTTTTTTTGAGAATGCATTACGCTTGTTCGCATCCCCACTGTCACCCTCACGCCCACTGCTGTATATACCCTCATCGTCATGTATGTCATATATCAAGCCGTTGAGATTCCATCGATTTTCGCCAATACTTTGATCAGATTGTAACTGTGGTTTAAGTTGTAAATTTGTGTTTGTACATGGCTTTGCTCTTGCGTCTGTGTCTGCGTGTGTACTGTCGCTCTTTTCTACACCTATAGCTTCATAACCCAATAGTGCATACTCGTCATTTTCGAAATCGCTATCAATGCGACTGTTCTCCAAGGACATGTCCTGAGTTACAAAACAAAATAAAACCCCCATTAGAACAATCGTGTACGTAACATGTATCATACAAAGCGATATGAATTTCACCCACATACGTAAAACATATATTGTACGTGTACCATTAATAGTTGCCACTCACAAAGTGGATGTGCACTCAACTCCAAACGATCCAAGTCTACAGGGTTAGTGGATGTAGCTAGTCCAACCACAGTCTCGGTAATACCTGCTACGCCCTTACTTCCAAACCCACCCAAACCCAAGCCTGAGTCCGGGGGAGTGGGCCCGTGCGGTGTAAGTGAGTACTGTGACATGGTACCCATATGATTGCCTACAAATAAGCTCGTTGGAATAGGAACAGGCACATCTCTTCCGTATGTATGTGTACTCTGTTTGAGCGTATGAAGTACATGGGTTGCGTGAGCATACGTTTTACGTGTGCGTGCCATAAACATATTCACTACAAAGACAAACATAAAATTGAGTTCAATTTCGTGGTAAATGGGGGCTACTTACGTAGACGTATACATGTGTGCATATGTACACTTTGTACTAGTACAGTACAAGTCAAGTTAACTTACTATGGTTCTATATGTGAAGTGTAACCTCGGGCTGAAAATGCAACTGCACAAAATTTTAGGGTCCATCCACACAACACACAATCGTCAAAACGTTCAAACCATGACATACTTCAAGGTCTAAATGTACACCAACATAACCACATACAGTGTTGCTATTCATAAACCAACAAGTGATGGGGAGAGTGTCATAGTTGCCGATCTGTTCAGTGAACGGTTGTTGTCGTATCCTCGACAACGGAGAAAGTACTTCCACTTGTTTCGATGTAAGCCCGTCAGCACCAGCACTAGAATAAACCTGGCAACGCATATAAACAATAGAAAATACAATTTTGTGCAAACTCTTTACAATGATTAGAGTGAATGTATCAACACTATCTGCTGAATAATTTGTTTAGTACATGCGCCCGGAAACCGAAGCATATTAGTATGAATACAAATTCGTACTATATGCGTCATACGCGAGCATATGCTTTCTGATATTGATATGCTTTGATTGTCTAGTATTCATGTCGCGACACGCGTATACGTACGTCATACACGTACCTGCATCGAAATCCAAGAGCACTTTAGGAATTTTAATGTTCGTGTATGTATATTTTTGTGCTTGTTTGATGTTACGCTCGCGCCACGACGATGGCACAACGCATAGATACAACCGTACCATACAGAATATCGAAAACGACGTATATACCTTTAGGTTGTTCGTGACAGCAACAGAGGTGTGTGTGTGTACACTGACAGCCCCACCCAAAGGATGTATTGCAAATATGTGAGTAGTGCCATGTGTAGATGATACAGCTACCCATCGACTGTCCGGGCTAAAGCTTATATCTTGTATTGTTGCATTCGTATGCCCTCGCACGAGTTTATAAACATGCAACGCTGTGAACCGTGGTCTGTGTGGCAGAGGGCATGTAGGAGAGGGAGATCAGTAAAATGTATGTTGGGTACTTTGTACATGTGTCTGTGTACGTGACCCGTTAAAACTATCGTTCTACTTACACACATACCGTGTATTCATCACCGATCCCATAGTTTTGGATGAGTCACGGTGCGTAAAAGGATCACTGTTGAAAATAAAGGTATATAAATTAAATGATAGGTATTTCTTGCTTTGCGTAAGTTCATGCATATGAGAGCGAGGTACGGTGAGTGCACATACATCTGTATGTGTGTAAACATTTACGTCTGAAGACTACCCCACATACATACACATAATACAAAATAAAGCCTTCTACATACTTTCTCTCCTGAGATATTCTAAACACGTTAATAGTTTGGCCTTGTGTAGACGAGGTTACTAAGAGTGTTCCTGTTGGATTGAAAGTCATATAGCGAATTGAATGCGTCCGATGCGCCGGAAATACTGCCACAACCGCCCTATTTGTTAGATCGCGTATAACTACTGCTCCTGCTGGATTTGTATCCTCTGTGTATAGAACGATAAATATTTTATCATTGTGTGGTATATATCTTAATAATATGTATGCACGCGCACTCTGCAAGTAAGTTCTGTACGGACACATGTAGCTAGCGTGTATGCGCGTAACAGTGTGTGTGCTTGTGCATTTGCGTTCCGCAGGCGAGCATGTGAATATGTATGTGTTGCTTGTATATCAATACACCGTTCTTGCAGTATTCACGGTGGTGAGTCTCCTTCGCAGATAGGACGGGTATGCATGTGAGTATCAGTATATATTTATCTCTATTCCTTCTTTGCGCATATTTCTGTTGCTGTAGCCAATCTTTATGCAAAGTGTAGTATATGGTGTTTCAGCGTGGTTTGAATTGCGTTAGTTTTGGAACAAAGAACGGAGGCATACCGCTCTGTTTAGTAGTTTCAGCTTGAGGTGGTGGTGCTTGAATCACGTTAGGTCTATCTGATCGTGTTCCAGCGGAGCTCAAAACACTTGTCACGGTATTATATCCTACATCCCCAATAAACTTCAAACCGCTAGCGATATCTTTAGCCACATCCTACACATGCAAATATATACGCATTTGAGCTGACGTGTACATTGCCTGATTAACGAGTATACGACCATTGATATGAAAAAACATTCACACTCAGTTGTGATATCTGACCACGTCTTATATGTGTGCATACACAATTTTTTATATGTAATTGTGTCCTATACGAATGCATTGAAAATTCCTGCACTCAAATGTACAGCCAGCGAAGTATGTGCGTGTGAGAGACCTGTGGAGTTGTGTGAGTATAAAGTCTGTACTTGTGGGCTTAATTTGTGATCTGCATACATGCATATACGAACACACTACCTTGGCCTGCTCAACAGCTGTGATAGAGCCTTGAGTTCCATTTACATCCACGTACCGGTTCGAAATACCGTGACCATAGTGCGCACCAGTGCTTACATTCGGAGATGAATGTTTCCGTGTGGAACCTCTTCTGTATCATTCCATACACAAACGTAAATGTTTATGAGTTAGAAAATAGTAGTAGTTTGAAAAAAAACGATAGCCTTTCCGAAACGTTATGCGCAAGAGTTTTGTTGGCAGCTTTAATGCAAAGACTACACATTCTAAATATAGAGAACTTTCGTTTGTATGTACATAAGTTCATATACACTACGTTACCTGTTGATTCCTTCCGGGTGGGGAACAGCGTATGCCAACCATCTTGGACCTAGTGCGATAGGCACACATCCCTCTACCACCCTACATCCACTTATTCTAAAAAGGCCTTTGAGCGTCTGCATACATTCAGAATGTCTTTATGTAAGTAAAACAAGATGGGCCCTTATGTACGTAGAGATCTATGTGCCCGTAAACGAAGAAATAACTCTAAAGCCAGCATTAGTCTAGAAAGCGTGCGCTTATTTGAATGTGCGCATGTAAAAACCTATATGTGTGGCAGTGCGCACCCGTTTGAGTATGTACAAAGGGAATGTGTTAGGATAAGATGTACCACGATATGCACAGGTAGAGTGTATATATACACAATCTGTATCAAAATCAGGGGTCAATGCCTCGTGTACTTATTATATATATTCACTCGGTTACATCCAGAAGTTGCGGAAGAGAACAATTCGGAGAAACTTGCGTTGTATATTATCTATATAAGCTGGTAAACCAACATACCGTGGCTTGCAAGATATGAATACAGTCTGTCAACGCAATGACAATAAAGCGGCTGTTACACAGTAGATTCGCTACTGCACACTCAAACTCCATTTTTTTAAGCACCTCCACACATGCATGTGTGGTACACTCACATTTCTCGCCATCGCTTGTACGTGCAGAGCTAGCCTGGGTGTATGGGTGCACATCTTCTCCGCTGGTGTTTGGAGAAGGTGATGTGACCTGTACGGATAAGATGTGTACAGTTTTCCTCCATGCGTCAGATGATTTGTGTGTGCGAGTCGATTCCGCAGTATATTGTTGTGGTCCAAGAGACGTATACTGGTGTATGTTCGATGGCTGTGCGTTTCTTTGCGTTGGCTGAGAGTTTAATTGATGTTGGTGTTGTGCATGAGGCGGACGGTATGACCCTTGGTCATTACCCACCCCACCAACATCCACGCACCCATCAATACTTGCCTCCCTACCTACACCTGCACTTCCACCTCGACACTCCGTCTTCCTCACACACTCAGCCACATTACCATATGTCTTACATACTACAGCCATCACTATGCGTTCATCCCTTTCCCGAATATCCCTAGATTTTCTTATGTTTTCACGTGCACAAGACTGTTCTCTCCCCCTTTTATGCCCAGAGGTGTCCAGAAGCTTGCAGAACACAGCACTATGGGAGAAAAATTGCGCATAAACAAGCGGATAGTTAAAATACATTGATATGATCACTCTCGTAGACCATGACACCTATACTTATTATATCAATATATACAAATAAGTACACAAACCAAACCAACAAACTATTTCGATTCATGTATGTACATCTAGACCTTGGTTTAAATCCTTAGAAACTTCAAAATACATGCTAACACATATACACTAACACACTCAAATACGGACATGTACCCTACATGAATACAACCTTGTCTTCGAGCGAACAAAAGATTTTGCAATGGTACATATCATTTCCGTATTGAAACATTTCAAACATGTGTCCACAAACTTACACACCCACACACGGATCAACAAAAACACGTATGCATATACAAACTGCATAAACATCGCTGCTAATGTAAACGTACCCTTCACAATTCACGGAAGCAACTTCGTATACATCGCGAGAATCCTCGACATCCCACACATGCACAGACTTTTCAGTACCTAACACAAGATGAAGAGTATTATTATTTCCTCCACGCTGGAAGTTGATCCACGATACCTGGATAGGGGAGTAGTGTATGTAGTGATATATAAATATGAGAATTGGGGTATGTATGTGTGAGTTTGTACCTTTACGGATGGCCGGGGTAAACGTCAGTAGGTTTCCGTCAGTGTATTTAGCAAAGATGTTCAAAATGTCGTATACGATGTCCTACATGTATATGTACAATATAGTTTTCATATACAATCAATACACGGTCACAAGTATTACGTCTGCATCGTGTTGAAATATGAAGGTACAATAAAGGCAACGTATATGCATATGCACCTTTTTTGGTTGTTGAGGGGCTCTCTGTTCGGGCGGATAAGAACCATGCAGGCGGTAAAAAGCATCGAATTGTGGGTGTGTATTCACATTCGTCCCAGGATGCATATGGTTTGCTGAATATCTTTGCTGATCCCATCCGTGCGGTGGCTGTTGTTGATACGAATATGCCTAATACGACGTGATGTACATACGTATATTATATATATAGATATATATACGTCAATCGGTGGGCGTTGTACTCTGGATGCTCTGCGTTTACAGCTGTAACTTATTATATATATATGAGAGCACGTGCGTTTTTGATGCAGTGCTTAAGAAGATACATACCTGTGAGTTTGCATAACCATTCCTGACAGATTCTATGTACGCCAAGTTTGACGCAACAGACTGCTGGAGTGCTTGTAGAGGCAACAACTCTTGGATGTAGTGAGTTACGTTGTCTAGGTATGACTTTTCACTGCAAAGTGTATTAATTTGTTTCCGTGTAAGTGCAGGTTTTAAATGAGTTTACTATATAGATATACATAAATATATGTGAGACAAGTATAAGAGACATCATCTGTGTTGATATACATGTGTTTAGGTCAGTGCTTGCCGGAGCTGAAATGCATAACACAATCTTACTTGATCTCTGTAGGTACAGCTCGAGCACCACGATGATGCTTCTTCAGTCGTCCTCTATCCATGCTTTAACTACTAGATATACACATGTATATAATAATGCTTTTATACTTCCACGCATAGATGGATGTCTAAGTATACTAGAGAGGTAGACGTCCTTCACAAATTTCCTTCTCTAGTCCATACTTTTATAGATAAGAGTTTTCTAATACTGTCAATGTATGTACGTGCCCAACAACTGCTTTGCGAGTCTGTTATTTTATATAATTGTACTTATGTATGAGCGTGTATCTCTACGATTCTGCGAGTGTAGAACTGATACTGTCCATGTGTGTGTATGTATGTATTAACATACGTGATCAAAATGCAGATGCGGACGCGGATGAAGCTACTTGACGAGAGGGCGTGTGTGTGTGTGTGTGTGTTTGTTTGTGTTTGTGCTTTGTGCTTTGTGTTTGTGTTTGTGTTTGTGCTTAAGTGCTTGTGTCTGTGCTCAAGTGCTTGTGTGTGTGTGTGTGTGTGAGCGAGTTAGTGAATGTGAGTGAATGTGTGTGTGAATGTGTGTGTGTGTGTGGGTGTGTGTGTGTGTGTGTGAATGTGTGAGTGTGTGTATGTGTGTATGTGTTTGTGTGTGTATATGTGTTTGTGTGTGTGTTTGTGCCAATTCGTTTTGAAATGTTTGATTAGTGACGGACGTTACGTCATTATGTTGTATTCATTCGTTATTATTTATTCGTACTGAAATTCCTGTTTATTCTACTGTTCGTACAAGAGGAGTTAAAAGTTGTGTTAAGTAAATATCAAGAAAATATTATTTAATCCACTTTTAAATAAGCAGACGATGAATACTAGTACTTTTTGAATAGGAAGTGATGGTTGGGGGGGGGGGGGGGTGGGGGGTAAAACTGATTAACTGACGATGACATCATCAAATTTCAAAGTGTGTCATCAGTGAGATTTGAGGGGAAAGCCGAACCCCACACTCTTAACGTGCAGTAACAGTACAGTGCAATATAGTATAGAAGTGCATTGTCATAAAAAGTAGTATTACACAATTATGTGATCAGGTACTGTACAGTGCGTACTACATTTCTAGTAGCTCACATACGTAATAGGGCCAAGGGCAAGGTAATAGATAAGACTCGCGTCATAAAAGTACAGTACAGTACAGTACAGCACAGCACAGCACAGCACGGTACGGGAATTCCACCTAACTGTACTGTAATGACTGCACTGCATTGCTCTGTACTGTACTGTGCTGAACTCGACTGCACCTGTACTGAACTGCACCTGTACTGAACTCGACGACATTGCACTGCGAATCGGTACGTGCGAATCGGTACAGTACGGGAACGTACATTGGTGCGAATCAGCCGGTCGATTCAGTAGAAGGGTGGGAGGGTAGCCCCTGATTGGTTACACAAGTTCAATGAATACGTTTTAGTGGTTTATACTTATATATTTTAAAACACCTTAGTCAATGAATGCGTCATACGGGCCCACGATCCGAATACCCTTGGACGGACGATTTTGCGAGATTTTTATTGGAGATAGAAAATCGCGTTCATCATTTTCTACAGGTATTGGCTCAAAAGAATGAGTTTGGCTTTCTATGCTATATTATAGGCTTAAAAGCCTATTTCTCGTCCTCTAAATGTCCATAACATTGGACAGTACCGATTCTTTGACATATTGGTGGTTTATTTTTGGTAAAAAACAAATTAGAAATTGAGGTTTGGGAAAATACATTATTAGGATTATATGGGCAACCCCCGAAAATATAACCAAGCAATGATCTGTGGAACAAAAAATTATAAAATCCCGATTATTCGTAATCCTAAAAATATTCGAAAATGGGATTGTCAATACTTTCGAATTTTTCCAAAACGCAACACACGAACAGAATAACAACACCGTTAAAGATTACGTTATTTAATGTTATGTGTGTCATGTATATGTACTTTCGTGCATGTATCGTTGTGTTTGTGTTCATGTGTATGTATGTACGTATACGTGTAATTTTGTTTGGCGTGTGTGTATGTGTGCGTATACGTATCGTTGTGTTCGGTGTGTGTGTGTGTGCGTATACGTATCGTTGTGTTCGGTGTGTGTGTGTGTGTGTGTATGTACGGGTATATATCGTCGGTTTTTGCGTGCGTGTGTGTGTGTTCATGTGTATGTACGTGCTGTCCATCTATAAATGACTATGGTCAAACGTGCAAGAACACAAACTGCATGTACGAGGTTTGTATGTCTATGTGTGTGATGTCAGTAGTGTGTGTTGATAATATGTTACCCTACAGAAAGGGTGTCGTGATGACTTGAAAACTGTTGGGAAGAGCTGTCTTTCATGCTACTATACTCTCGAACGGAATGCCGTATACCTTCCCTTTAACTGACAAACTGTTTGTTGAAGAGTTCAAAGAGGTACTTAAGTTCATGAAATAAATCAATTACATGATTGTTTCACACCTACGTATCCAAGAGTTTTGTATGTATGTCTAGGCTGGAATTTGGTGCCCATCCAAATTGAACAGATTTGCATTGCGGTCTAGAACCGTTGTACTGAAGTTTACGCGCACACCATAAGAGAGAAGATACTAGAGTAGATGAACGATTTCTCGTATATGAAACGATCTACTAAATGCACTTCACCTACATAGCCTTGTTCCAAACCATGATAATTGAAACCACCCAACGTCAAGATCTGAAGTGTATAGAAGCGCCATTTGAATTTAACATGGTAGGGTGACCGATTTCCTTTATTTCCACTATCGTGCGCACAATAAGGAATTGTTGCATATACACTGGTAGTATATGCGTGTTCTACTTCCAGACGCTTCACTTTACATGCAACTGGCCGGAGTATGTAATACTAATAGTGCTTTTAACATTGTGTGTACTTGTTAGTATGTTAAATAGTAATTCCTATTACCACTAAACCATATGATATGGTTTAAAGTCTTATGTATGGCCACCAACGGTTAGATAATGGTAAGCAGAAATAGCAAAATGTATAGGAAAAATATTCACACCATGTGTTAGACGTTAAATTTCAATGCCCTCCCTGAAATTGAAGAAGAAATATCAAGTATAGATAATTATTCACACAGTGTTAGACGTTAACCTTTTTAACGCATTTCAAGAATACATGTGGGTATGAAATGGAAACCGTCATTGGTCTATTTACGGTTCATAATATTACTGGGTCATGCATAGACCAGTAATTAGGAATTCATGGTGCATAACTGGTGCACATCGGAAGCATCAATGCAGTTAAGCATGTGTAAGCATTTCTCAACTCATATGGCATGTTGGAAAGAAACAAAAGCCATTCTGCAGCGATAAGGTCTGCCTGCAATTATCAAGCATAACTGGCGTGATGAGTGTGATAGATAGATAACAATGTGATGTTCAAACTGCAATCCTTCAGTTTTACTTTGGTCTGTTGAATGATACACACTCTACTGTACTTCACCATTGTGTTATATATATATCACAGCATGACACGGATGGAATTCTGATCCTCAAAAAATAGCCACAAACGCAGTCCACACTTGCTGGTTTGCTTGACCTGCAAATGTACCAATTCATGGCAAGGCCATCACCTCAGCTTCCTATTCAATTTTAGATTCTTATTATTTAGTTAGTCACCCACTGGGACTGGAAGAAATGAGTGAAACAATTGAAGTGCGTGTCAAGTCTCCTTTCTTAACCTTGTCCAGTCGAATGGATATGATTTCTAGGAAGATTACGAGGAGGAACATCGATCAGACATATCCAACTATGCAACGCAAGCACTTGAGCGTACGACATAACCTTCCACCCGTAGTACTAAAGAAGACATCATCCATCTCGACTTTAAAGTTACCAATGCTATCGGTTCCTTCAGAAAGACAGTCAAACGATGGGAAAGTTAGCAACACAAACCAAAATACGCCACAAACACAAACACAAACACAGACAAAACCACCAACACAGCAATTCAAACAACACTCAGGGCCATCTGTCAAACCAGAAAAAGAATCACTGGATAAAGACCGGCCGAATAAGAAAGGACTGGGGCGGCGCGAGCGCACGAAGGCTCGCTCGTGTTTCTTACCAGAGAGTAGCAGAAAACAAATTTCTAATCGGCGAGTTAGTTTTCATCCGACAGTTAAGAAATACCCCACTTACAGCGCCATGAAGTATAAAAGAGGGCTCGATGTATACAGTTATTACGCCAATGCTGGGCAGGAGGAGAAAATGCTCATCTTGAAAGAAGTGCGAGATTTGAAACCCATCTCTGTCAATGATCGGGTAAAATACGTATTACTTTTTATATTGCTTAGTGCTGTATTATGCATCCAAAAGTATGTTGTGATGAGAAGGTATAATAGTGACTAGTCTAGAATAGCTCATAACCTTTAATGAACACGTGAAAATATAGATACAAACTATTGCCTCCCGCAAATAAAATTGCTGTCAGTTACATATCAATATCTGCAATTTCTTCGTAAAGTGCACAACTTTTTGGATTTCAGGTGTGTTGGCGACGCTACTATCTAGGACATGCTTTTTTTTCTATGTTTAAGGTATTTCTTGGGCGGTGCTGTGTAGCTAGATAGGATTCTATATAGAATATCCGTGCGTTTTGCTGAACATGTAAGAGAAGGACTATTACCTCCGAGGTCGGCTGTTCACATTGTTGTACAGTTCGGCAGGGATGACATTAAGTAGGATGATATACGATGTATTTGGCGTATAGAAACTCGATATGTGCGATAAAGTACTAGAAGAAGAAACGACTATTATATTGTACTACAAAGCAGTTGCTACAACACGATAGTTACAATGAAGCTCTCTCTCTACCAAAGTTGAAGAACAGTTAGCAGCTTGTTGGCTAGGTAGGAAAATTTCACACTATATACTTGACGTAATACCAATCACACAAAGATGTTTGAAAGACAATCGACTTTATTCGGTTACAGTAACATCGAATACCCCTCTCACGGAGTTGAAGCATATAATCCGCCGACCAGCCTATGATATAGGAAAGAAGTGAGCGTATATAACATGGCAAGCTATAAATGATACTGGCGTGTATGACCAACAGTTCGGAATTTTATCGAATGCCTTTGCACAGAGTTAAATTTACCAGCTGTCGACCAGCGTATCTATGCATGAGTTTTGAAAGGGATATTTGTATTCATGCCCTTAACCATTCACATGAGCTTAACATACTTGTATACATCACTGAATACAACAAAATGTCCTCCAATATCTGTATTCATGCCCTTAGATAACAAGAAAACGTGCTCCATACTTTGAAACACATGTCATGAACACCTGTACAAACACTCCAAAATCCACAACAGTATAATATCAAACAAAGCACATATAAGCATAATACATGCGTAGGTACCTTGATATTAGCGCGTAAATCCGAAAGAGTTACAACTCCTTCATGGATTATAGCTTTCGATAACATCTCCTCCCGCTGTACGCCGTTGAGAAGGCCACAAAATAACGATGGTGTTACCAAACATCCATGTTCCTAACATATTGCGTACAATATATGTGCTTATGAGTCTGTCAAAGAGAATATTTTCATAGTACATATATGTATTTATTTCAATTTGAGATGTCTTCTCACTGGTATACCTGAGAACCTGTCTTTGTTTATTGCATGGAATTTCAGTTAACCTATTTTACGTATCAACATGAGTGTTCTATTTATATACAAATCCGTACCCACTTGGCACGCTCTTATTCACATCCATGCACATATATACGATATACATGAATTAATATCCTCATGCGTACATACATTTTCCACTGCAATGTTGCATATGGATGTTTCCGTCACCTCGTATTTCGTGTTAAATAATATAACATCAAAATTTCCTTCCGGAGACCCAATTTTTGCCCTTGCCCTGGCTTCATTGTATGTTTTCCGGTGCGTAGTCTTATATTTTAAGAAAACGTCGTCTATTTGCACGGGTACTGTGTCTATTGATACTTTCAAACCTACAGACACAAACACACACGTTTCGAGTTCCAGTGTATACACACGTTAGTACTCCAGAGCATGGAAATATCATACAAACCGCATACCCCGACCTCGCACGAATACACTTACGTATTAATATGTACACATAAACATGATGTAAATCTGCGCACACGAAAGTAGAGCTGCCTTTGCATACACGTCGAATGCCTTTCCGCTGTACATGAAGGGTTTAGACGCGAACTCTTGTGTCCGTGTGCGTGCGACAAAGTAGCGGGGGTTTACATATTTGCGCATGTACAAAATATACACATATTTCCATTCTACACTTACTTGCATATTTATGCATATTCTATTTCGATTTATTCACTCTTGTACCAGCGCGAAGTCTTTCATATACATTCAGTTGAGTAGATACATAGATATATCGTTACTTACATGTACACGTATGAGCAACACTGATATTTGTACCGTCTACATATCCATTTGAAAATTATCACATACTGTCAGTAGTACATATATAAATACATACGTATGCATGCATATAATGCAGACAATTTAGTTGCATAAGCACGCTTGCTAATGTACGCAAAACCTGCACATGGAATATATACGCACAAGAATGCCTGTTAACTATACGAATATACTCAGGACTTTACGTATATAGTGTATATTTTGGGGTAAAAGACAACGTTTACCATGTTTTTGAGAGGCTGTCCATAATGAGAACGGTTGACAATCGATCTCACAGCGAATACCGTTAAAGAGAAGTCGGACCTACAAACAGAAACCCAAGTTGCAATCTTATGTTGTGTACTAATCATTCTGTGATAATCATTTTTCTACATATGAAGTTATATATATTTATTTAAACATCAGCAAGGCTTAATGGAAACATCAACCTCCACGGACAGTGTTTTCTATGTACATAGATGTACTTTAAGAGGCACAGATGGCAGATAAGCCGAAACTGATATGTAATTTATGCATCGGTAGAGGCACAACTACTTTTTATTGTCAACGCCATGTATAAGAGATGTCTGCATGTGATTTACGCGTGCGGTTTACAATACATATGAATGTACAGAAACGTGCATGTGTATTTATACATACACTACGTACAATTATTTACCTACTTTGTGTGGGCATCCCCATGAGGTACAAAGCTCGTTTAGCTGTGATCGTAGCACCGCTATATCAGGCACATCAGGGAATCGTGGCGGGCCTATTTCCTTGACTGTGCGACAAAGTCTATCAATGTGTCTATCAAGCAGTACGAAGCCTACATATAACATGGTGCGAAACTAAGAAATATCCAAATTGGACAACGCGATGTACTGGTTGACTTAATTTGTATCGTTGTATATGCATAAGCATAAGACATGTGCTTGTGTTGCCGTCGGTATACGAATGTGATGGTCTTTAAACTAAATACGACGAACAAGGAATGCGCCGCTCAACCGCTAGGGCAGCTTTAATATTGATAAGTCAATAGCGAACACTAGAAATACAGAAACTCCCCCTCAATCATAATATCTATTGTGAGTTAGTTCAGTAGGGGGTTGATCTTTCTTCTCTCCTAGTGAAGATTTTTCTACAGATAAACGTGGAGGTATTGAAGGTTTTGCTGCAGATATACGTGGAGGGTAATGAAGGCTTAAATCTTCGTTCTTTTTCACGCGAAGGTATGCAAATACGAAGACAATGTACACATAATAATGATCGGTCGGAGTAAGTATTCAAAATACATTAGTCTGATAAAGGTTGAAGCACGAGTTCATGCGCACGGTGAGAAAATATAGTTACCCGCTTCGGGAGTGTAGAGTATAGTTTCAAGTACTTCGAAATTGGGTGCATTGGCCAGTTGCTTTCGGGCAGCCTCCCCTAACTGCATTGTCTGTACAGACCACTATCCCCTCCTTAGCTCGCGTTCCTGCACGTATTCATTGCCGTACTTCCGTATTTCTCGATCCCTGTGCTCGTGTGTGTGCGTGTATTTGACTTGTGTCGGCGTGCGTGCGTGTGCGTGTGTGTGCGTGTATGAGGGTGTGTTGCATAACTTGTAGACCATGAAATCACGACAGTATCTGGACATTTAATGATCGACTGGTTTGGACATTCGTGTGAACTCCTCGTTGACATTGTAGGAAGATCTGGACATTTCCACATCGAGTCGGGGTTTTTGACGTTTGGTATGGACATTATAGAGCACCAGCTGAAGAATTCTGACACTCTGAGTTGGACATTTTGATGTGCTGTTCGGACATTTTGATGTGCCATTCGGACACTTTTCGTCAGAGTTCGGACATCCGGACGTTGTAACGCCCACCAATTGAAGGCAGGGCTATGCGATGGCTTGCACTTCTTTAAAGTGACTTATGTTTCATAGAAGCAGTATCTATATCTGCACATGCACGCAAATTGACCTGTACATACATAGTATATATATATATATATATACGTGGAGACATCATGCAAGGTGATGATACGAGTTCAGACATAATGACAATCATTGGTATCATTCTGTGTACATGTGTCTTCTTCTGGCAGGCAAGAGTGGTCTTTTCAAAAGGTGGCACTGCGGCAAGACTTACAGACAGTGACATAGCTGAACTCAGAGTTCAGACTGAGTGTAAGTGTTCCTGACGTGCAAGTGTGTGCGTACGGAAAGTGAATACTCTATTCTTGTAATGTGATGCTTTCTATCAAAAGTCAGAAGATCAAATCCCAACGTCGCCAATCATCATCACGTGCATGAGTACGAGCTGCTCTTACACTGGCTATATCTATACCCTTTTTTGTTTAATGTTAATCCTATGAAGTTTCTCTACTTTATACTCGCGTGTGATCCTGACGTGCTCTCACGGCTACATAAATGAACATGTTTACTCTGTTTTGTTTCATTTTACATTGTTTTCTCATTTTCTTTTTCTTTGCTTACGCCTGCTTCGGTGTTGTGCTCTTTAGTTAAGCCTAACCAGCTGAGGCTATTGTACAAACGGTTCAAACGATTGGATAAGGTGTGTGAATTAGTACATTCTTGTACCTCGTGCACCAAAGATCCGTCCTTTTTTGCACTCTCACGAACAAATGACGCACAAGCGCACCTTATGGACTACGCATTCGTATATTATCAGCCAATTCACTAAATTCTACGAAACCAATCACACAGAAAACAAAACAGAGCGCGCACATTATACAATACTTGCATATATACCCACCGTGACTACTCCTATATAGCTGCATGTGTGTATTAGCAGTCAATTCACGACATTCTCAGGAATACATAATCACACATTGTTTTGTTTCTCATGTTATCGATCAGGAAAACAAAGGATTTATTAGCGCCGACGATATGCTTTCTATACCAGAATTGGCGATGAACCCTCTGGTATATGAACACGTTGAAACTGAAGCGTTTAATTATGTATATACATATGTAAAGTTGCGTCTTCGTTCTTTATATTCATTGTCTGTGTAAATGTGTGTGTGTGTGTGTGTGTGTGTGTGTGTGTGTGTGTGTGTGTGTGTGTGTGTGTGTGTGTGTGTGTGTGTGTGTGTGTGTGTGTGTGTGTGTGTGTGTGTGTGTGTGTGTGTGTGTGTGTGTGTGTGTGTGTTGACTGTGTATGCACATTGCAAATTTGTTTTTCAGCAATGAAACATGAACACTTGTATATGCGTTCACATAAACAGATATCAGCACACACGCACATGCACGCTCACTCACGCACTCTCGCCACTCACGCATCTCACTCACACGAACATGAACACGAACACTCGTACTACCTTTCGCGCCCATACTCACCGTCGTACTCATATTCATACTCTCACACACATAAACACGCACAGGCTGCCAGGATCATCGCAGTGTTTGACATTCAATCTACAGATAGTATCAATTTTAGTAATTTTGTGAGCGTTCTGAATGTGTTCCATGAAGATACAGATCGCGACGAAAAATTAGAATGTATGTTATCATCATATGCTCATATTTTCTGTGCCTATATAGATGAATGCATGGAACTGCCAAATTTTTGTCAACGTTGGTACATGCATAAAATATTAGCTTTCAAGAGTACGATCCGTCTGCGTGTCTCTTTATACTATACGAGATATTGTCCACCACGAAAAAAAGATGTTAAACCAGCGCATGTTCCAACAAATCGCCTTGTACACTTACCCTTTCGCAGTTGCATTCCGAATTTACGACATCGACAACGACGGCTTCATCACACCACGCGAGGTACATACATTGTAGAATACGTTGGACACATACATTTTGATATGATGTTTATGTTCACGTCGTGTTACTGCGTGCGAGTAGTATGTTATGTGTTTGTGGCTATGTGTTTTGCAGTGTAGGCATGTATATTTATTTGTCTGGTGTATGTGTGCGATGTCGTATGTTACTTGTGTTTGTTTGTATTGTCTATTGATGTCAGCTTATATTTGTATACCGTGACATACACTTATTATGCAAACTTCAATGTTTTTGTTTATACACGTATAGCTAAGAGATGTGATGAAAATGATGGCTGGTAGCTATCTTGCGGACGAGGATCTTGATAAGGTATTTATTGTTTTTGTGTAAGTGCATGCCAGGATACTTTCATTCATTCCTCCAAATATACATACACACTTCATTACGCTATCACATAATGTATGTGAGGGTGTGTGCATACACTGTATACTCATACTTCCACACATACGCTCTTTGAAACATAGGTTGTAAAGCAGACTATCGAAGAGGCCGATAAGGACGGCGATGGTAAAATATCTCGTGCAGAATTTAACAAGGTATCTGAGTTTGTTACGCCGTGACTGCATATTCGTATGTGCATATATAGTGTTCGTGTGTATTTCTGAGATTACAGATCCAATTAAATATATCTTGCTGCCCATGGTTTCATGCCCATACTACTGTCACGCAAGTATATATATAACCTCAACCAACTATCGTTTTGCACTAAACTGGTTGACTGTTTGATTGATCTTCTCTATGTAACAGGTGCTGGGCCATGCCGATCCTGTTTCTAAGATGACGATAGATTTCCCGGAAAAGATACTTACGTAATCTATATGCACTTGTACATACAACAACAAAATATTCACAAACATGTATTTTGGATGTATATGAACATTAATTTACAACACTGTATCATACATAATACTTCCATGTACGTGAAAAGCCTGATAATCACACTATCAAAATCATACTACACGTAAATGCAAGTAGATACTGTGATGTCTCAATGAAATTTGTTGACCTAGATTGAACTTAAAAATATTTGCTTATAGACAACGCGGATAGACTGAATGCATCACTGATTTCCCTCAAAATAAAAGCATATGATCACGATACTTGCGAAGTGACAATGAATTCATTGTCTCTTGGGTTTATTCCATTTACACATGTTCCGTCTGTTCGTGGGTATTTTGTATGGCGTGTTGTGTATGCCAACGATACAGTCAAATGGAAGTTTGATATACTACGTGCACATGGATTTGAAGTGTATGCCTTTCAAAGAACATCGCGTACATCATATATTTACATATACACAGATAGGGGATGATGGAGCATACAAATACTAATCTAACAGTCCATTGTCACTCAACTAACGAATCTTCTTCCGCAACGCTATTGGTGAATCAATCTCATGTAATCACGGCTGTGCGTCTGTGGGTGGCACATCGTTATCAACAATCGTGTGTGAGGATAAGTGCTATATTTACACATGTGTGCTATGTGTCATGCGTGGTTCTATGTACTGGGGTTGGGCGAGTGAACATATCATTGTTATATATATTATTCATGCACAATATATTCATCTTCCAGTCCCACAGGATCGAGCAGATTTTTCAATCTCAATTTCTGTTGGAGCCTCTTCTTTCTATGGTGATAAAGAGTGATGATTACAGTAAACATGAACGTGATGGCCAAACACTTGAGAGCAAACGTATGTAATTTGCCCGCCAAATATACAAGTTCCGTCTCGGACAGCCATAGATCGCTCCCACAGGCGGCTATATACAGCTCGGGGTCCAGCTTATGCCGCACTTCTAGTTTCACTTTGATTTGTAAAATCGAAGAATTCATCGCCCGGGTATTATTATGGGCAACCCCCTCCTGGGTGGAGATGGACGTGTTTGTTTGGTCGGTCAATGAACTGAAAACGTCTTGTTGTGCTATGTCCAATTTTCGATATCGAACACCTGGCACCCAAATGTTATGATGATCTGTGTTACATCCATTTCCTATGCTCGTGGAGTTGTATGTAGAGAGTGTCCAGTCTTTGGTGCCATTGTTGAATATCTGCGAGGGAAGTGCACATTTATATTAGCATATAAATGGGTCATGGGTGAAGCGTGTGTGTATGTTTTATGTGTGTGTACCTATACCTGTGTTTGAACGAGTATAAATATATGTAGTGTGTGTGTCTGTATATCCTTGTGCATGAGAGTGTATAACTCAATGATAGAGTGAGCAAGAGAGCGTATATGCATGTATACATATATATAGTGTTCACGTGCATGTGCCTCTTACATTAACGTGTGAGTGCGCATATATACATATATACATATATGGTATGCCTATATGGATAGATTAAGTGGACCTCGTGTTAAGTGCGTAAGTGAGAAAGCTTATACACAATTTTGTGTACCTATAGTGTGTGTGTGCGTATGCATGTGTATGTGTCCTGCTTTGCACATACACACGTATACGCGTGTGGTCGAGCTATACATACATAGTCGTTACCTGCACGCAAGCTGTGTCCAGAATCCAAACACTCTTCGTAAGTGCGTTCCTATAAGAGTTTCCCACGTTCGTTCTGTCACCTACGGTCCCCCTTATGTCTCTGAATTCTTTCTGGGTCCGGTTTATCGTACTTGCACTGTTTTCCTCTATAATCGCGACCGCCATGGGCACACCCATCACCAAGCCCATATCACCTACACGAATGAAGACTGCTTCCATTATGTTTCCAGCATCAAGCCTAGTAAGGTTTACTTCAAAATTCATGTACGCGGAATAAAACACATCCCTATATTTATGCACGTTGCTTTCCTGTCGTACTGCTAAGGTTACAGTTTTTGAAATCATTTCGTCTTCTGCCAAAGTAATACTTAATTTCTCATACTCTTGTAGAGGCCCGCTTAGCCATGCCTTCTGAGAGGCTGCATAATTCTTTTCAATTAAATTATTGGTTATGTTTACGTGTGGAATTGTCTTGGATAATATAAACACCCCCACAGTTATTATCCACAACACAGCATATATAAACATTTGTGAGAGATCCGGTGACCTCGATATATATTCTTTTACAGTGTAATCCATTTCACTCTGCTCCGAGTTTACGGACGATAGAGACGGTACTGTCCTTAAGAGAAGCCGTTCCTCAGCTGGCTCCTCTATTGTCTGACCATGATTTCCCTTGTCGTCGTAGCCAAACAACCGCTCCTCGTCATCGATGGAGTGACTACCAATCTCCTCGATGTCAGCGGGGAGATTATAGCCACTTGTAGCATTACGCACAGGCATCGTTGCTTGCGCTGCTACTGATAGTAGATTAGGGAGACGGGGGAGTGGAAGGTTGTGCGGTACGTGTATATATGTGTGTGTGTTGTGAGTGTGCGTGTGTGTGTGTGTCATTATGTGTTTGTGTATGTGATATTAAAACCTCATGAAAAGTTCGGTACAAGGACCTATTCTCGTACATCTCACAGTTCGGTACTATGAACATTTTGTACACTTCGGTTTCCGTTTCGACTGCTCAAAACAGTTTTACTAACACAAATGCATGAACGTACAGCATAGGTTGTTCAATTGATCACCATGTTAGTATTATTAACACAAACACATGAACGTACAGAGCAGGTTGTTCAACTGACCATCATGTTAGCACCATCAACTCGTTATCAATAAATTACAGCACATATACATAACAAATTGGAATGTTATGCCGAACCATACATATTCCTCGGAGTGCAAGCTTCGACGTCTTTCACACCTTTTTACTTTCTGTTTAATCGCTTCATTATACTCCTTTTAATTTGAAACATAGAAAACTGAAATGATGATTTCGCATTGGGAATATATTTATAACGTTTATTGACGTAGCACAGTGAAAACATCACATGACGGCTTGACCTATTTTCGTCCACTTCAGTCAAGCATTATACACTCATTTGCCCAATGAAACTTAATCGAATTGCTTTAACCTAATTGCTGGGGTATCTTTCCAGAATGTGTGCCACAGCCTGTCCTCCTGCAGCGCAGGCGGCAATAAGGGCGAACTGTCCATCCTCGTGGATCAATCTATATAAAGACACGAAAACAGAAATCTGAGTACATGTATACTATAGCAAAATCGATTGCTAACGTGTACAACAAACAATATGTATTCATTCGTACCTGTTTGCAGCAGTTGTGGTGATACGGTTTCCAGTGGCTCCGAAGGGGTGACCGATAGAAAGAGATCCACCCCACAAGTTGAACTTGTCCATGGGCATAGCTCCAACCTACTCAAGAGCAAAATATAGAAAACAAAAGTGTATAAGTAGGCTAGAAAAAGAATGGAATATAAAGAGTGTCAGTAGTAAGTAATCGTGCCGCCAGTAGACGTAATATATGCAAAAATGTTTACCCCTAATACATTCATGCATGCATGAATTCAGACTCAATACGGACTGGCATGTGTAAGGTCACATAGGTATACACGAATTATTCGCTGTTCGTACAACAACGGCACTTTGATAGTTAAGGATACATACCTTGCCCTTGCGTCCCATATGCTCCTGGCAGAATGAGTCCGAGTCAAGAGCGCTTAGGTTAGCCAGGATCTGTCCAGCGAAAGCCTCGTGGAAGTCAAATACATCAATATCCTTCATGCTAAGACCGGCCTGGTCAAGCACCTTGGCTGTTCCATAGGCAGGGCCAAGAAGAAGCTGGTCAACAGGATCCTGTTTGTCATATAAAGAATAAGCGGATATATAAAACGAAACTTCTTCATATCAAATTTATGAATCAATCGATCATATAGACTATGCAGAGCTATACATGTGACGTGCTTGCATCAAAAAACATATTGTTCATGCACCCTGTGCCTATACGTTCATACCTGGGAAACAAAGGTACATTCGCGAAGATAGGCAAGAGGTTTGAGGCCAAGGGCTAGAGCCTTCTCCTCAGACATAATCAAGGTTGCAGAAGCTCCTGTAATAGTGAAAAAAAAACAAAAAATGAATGACAAACGCATGGCTTCTTTGACATGCATGCACCACTCAGTCATACTAAATACGCACATTGTACAACGAAAGAAATGACATACATGGAAATGCCAAGAAGGCACAATTGAGCAATATTCATCATCTTGTTTCAGAATTACAGAAACAAAAAAGTGTCATGAAAGACGTATTTGGGTCTGAGATTGTTGCAGACCAACGAGCAAAAACGACATGATATAGGGCTACACATGCTACCAAAACATACCGTCTGTCAAGAAGGAGGAGTTTCCAGCAGTGACAGTTCCGTGTGGTTTAACAAAGGCGGGATTTATCTTGGCCATCTTCTCGGCAGGTACAATACGGACTCCATTGTCCTTGGTCACCAATTTGCTCTTTCCCGGAACCTAAATTCATTCAAAGAAGTAAGAAAAATGAAGCATTTGCAAAAAAAGATTTCTGCTTCACACCTAGTGTGATTGGTTATAACGGAAAGCAACTACAGCAGAATATATTTTAGCTTTTGTACCTTGACGGGGATAATATCGCGAAGAAGACCATTGTCAAAAGCGGCCTTGGCGCTGGCGTGTGAGCGCATCGCAAACTCTGTTATAATTTAATCCGAAACCAATGCAAGTGTTACGAAAGTACAAATTCGTGATCAGAAACAGGTGCATTTGAGCTCACCGTTGGATATCCTTGTTCTTTATCGGGATAAACACATACTCACAAACGTACTTCATGTATAGTATACACCGATAATACGTAGCATGTGTACAATACATCTGAATTTACCATCTTGAGCTTGACGTGAGATGCCGAAAGCAGTACACAAACGGTCAGCAGAGTGTCCCATAACCTCACCGGTTGAGAATTCGGCTACAGCTGGGAGTTCAAGGGACAAATCACTACCCTTGATCTTGGACAATAGCCCCATCATAGCAGCGGGTCCTATATTGATCAAAAGGACAAACTGATAGCTCAAAAAAAAAAATCAAGACCAATGAACAAACAAATACAATCAGCTGGTTCAAATGTCTATCGTGTCACGAGTAAGACAAAAATAAATAAACATAAATCGATGCTCAACATACCCTTGGCTTTCTGAGAGGCAAGAAGAGTCTTTCTTAGGCCTCTGCTAAGACGGATAGGGACATCAGACATTGTCTCAGTTCCTACAGTAGTAAGATAAACAAGATTTTGATATTAAAAATTCACACATTTGAAAATAGCTATACATTATGTGCAATGCACATAGCGTTGGCTTAGTGCGAATAACCGAACACAATAACACTAAACAATCATTTGCTCATCGAAATTATACCTCCTGCAATACAGATATCAGCATTTCCTAGCTGGATCATCTGCATAGCGGTATTGATCGCTACGTTGGAGGAGATACAGGCCAAAGACACGGTGTGGGAGGGGACGTGGATGGGAATGCCAGCTCCAAGAGAAGCCTGCAGAAGATCGTGTTTGTGATAAACAAAATAGGTGAGTAAATAACGGCATGGCCATTAGTTCAGGCGAAATGGATATCAGAACGGGACAATTTGATGTGTCTACCACAACACAAAAATGTTAATTTTTCACACAAGAATACACAAAGCTAACATCCATGCTAAATATTCCTTCAATTAATTGTGTACATACGAATTACATACTTCACGAGCGATGTTGCTGGTCTTGGTCTCCTGAATAACGGTACCGGCGGTGATATAGTCAATGGTAGAGGGGTCAATATCCACTCGGTCAAGCAAACCAGAGAAGGCGAATCGAAGCAAATCGTGTGCCATCAAATCATTAAAATCGGTGCCAGACATGACGAAAGGGGTACGCACACCCTCGACAAGTACGACATTGCGGCCAATGCGTTTCTTCTCTATCTTAGCGGCAGGGGCACCTATTTTTATGGGCAGAAAATTCACAATTACACAGTGATGTAAGAACATACATGTCACAACTCTTTCAATACATAACGCCACATGAATATACAAAGAAATTTTATCATCCAAAGGCCATAAAATAGCTGCATATATTCAACTGATATTGACGCAAATGTATTAAAGAGAAATTTTGCATTACGCAGACTTTTCTTAACGGCTAATAGTGTCAAACTCAGATAATAATATTCTTTAGTAACTCGATTCTCATCTTGGGGAACATTCTGGAATAGAGTTGAAGGTTCACCTTTAACTATCATTGGCTGGTCCACCACTTGTGCACGTGAACCACCACCCACTCGTTCAACAAGAAGTACGCAAAACAACAGCACACGATAAGTTAAGTGTACATTTACATAGGTATATCAGCCTATATATGCACACAACATAAGTGCCGATCTAAACAATTAGTATACTATACCACATGCAGATGTAGGCAAATGCAAGCATCCCGCCAAAAGGGTATGCTAACAGACTGAATAATATCAAATATTGATTGATATTTTATAGTAAATACATGTATAGAAAAAAAACAATTCAACATAAACATAAAAAGACGGACAGGTCTGCAATAAAAATTGTGCCGAATACGTACTCTTAGTGGCAAACATGGCAGCAGCCATCTTGGAGGCAGCCGGGGCAGAGGCCGCAGCCTTAGAAACAACCTTTAGTACCATATTTATGAAAGTAATGGATCTGTATACGTACGCTCCAACCTCGATACAACAACTGAGTGTATGTATGTATGTGTATGATACGAGAGTGTGTGCGTATGTGTGTGTATATACATACAGTGCCAAAGGGGAAGTGCAGTGAATGAATGAGTTTTGTGTATGTGTATGTGTGCCGTGCGGTACCGTTCCCTCCACACGGGCGAGGGTTTGGGCGAGGGCTTGGGCTGGGACTTGGGCTGGGCCTGAAGCGCTGGGGCTGGTGCGCTGGGACTGGGCCGCTGAGGCTGGGGCGCTAGGGCTGAGGTTCTGGGGCTGAGGCGCTGGGTCGGATCGGGGTGAAGCTTAAGCGAGCGGCCGGTCGGACGGGCGGGAGGGCAATGAGTGTACTGAGTGAGTGAGTGAGTGAGTGAGTGAGTGAGTGAGTGAGTGAGTTTGTGAGTGTGTGTGTGTGTGTGTGTGGGCCGAAATTTTTCATTTGAGAATGGCCAGTCGAACGGGAGGTGGTCTCCACTGATACTCAAAATGGCACTGTCTGAGCGTATGCCTTCACCACGGGTAGTCAAATCGGAGTAGACAAACCGTATATATACTTGAATAAATCCGCGACTTTGTAAACTATTACGTTTTATTTTAATATCACATTTCATGAGGTTACCTCGAATCTAATGTTGAAAATGTATATATGATTTCAAACGCTATGTACGTATATACGTTTTGTTATCTGCCCGTATCACTTTATATGTAAAACCTCATATAGTAACTGAGCAATGGTAGTAAGTAATGGAAACATAATACTAGACAATTATAAAGGAGTAATTGACACCATCAGCTGATAACAAGGGTTTGACACATTCCACGAGATTGTCACATAGCCTTGAAAGGGTTTACAAAAGGTTTTTGTCATTCAGTCACCGTTGTTTCGTGTGTTTCTTGTTTTATTGTTACTATTACATCGTCTGGCAGCTGTTGTTTTTTGTTTCCTGTATGACTGTTATTATTACATCGCATTTAAAAAGTTGTTTTATGTTTCTTATATTATTGTTATTATCACATAGCCTGGAAGAAATTGTTTTTGTGTTTCTTGTATTATTGTAATTGTTGCGATCATCACATAACCTTGAAGGAGAGGCCTTATCATTCATCAGGTTGTTTTGTGTTTCTTACGTAATTATTATAATCACATAACCTTGAAGGAGAGGTTGTGTCATTCATCGCGTTGTTTTGCGTTTCTTGTATTATTGTTATTTTTGTTATTATCACCTCTCCCCCCCTCCCCGGCCCATTGAACTCACTTCTCTTTAATCTCATTGTACAGGTATTACAGTGTAAGACTTGAGTTATATATATGTATTATATATGAATACATAAGTTTACATGTGATTGATTACGTTGTACAATCGTTAACAATGCGCATGTTGGTCTTGTTGTGTGTCGTGGTAGATGATATCAGATGTACTACCCACATCTATAAATAGAATCAATGTTTTATAATTGGTAAATATTTATATATTTACATATAATTGGATACTATCAATAGATTTTATATATCGTTGTCATTTTTTGAAACGGATGGTTATAATTTGTTGACTAATAGCAAATCTATAAATAGATTCACTTGAGGAACAAGACTGAATAAACGACACCTATCCCGTTGGCTGAATCAAATTTAACCCGTACACATATATATACTGATTATCTACTGGTCTATTATTAAATAATCTATTTTTAACCCACACGCTTAACAGTTTAGAATAGGTGCATTCAGACCACATGCATACATTATGGTTCTATTACAAATATTATAATGATATTATTCACTTATTAAGTATCCGTTAGATTTATTGAGATAATCTCTCTGATAAAGCAATGATTAATTGATCTTCTGTATAGCCTGTCCAATGTTTCACTTTGATATAGTATTGCGCAAGCAACTACTGTTTTTCTGCAGTGGTCGGCCATCTATCTCCTCGCACGCCATCCTCCCATTATTTGGTAGTAAGTACGTTGCAACGCTTGCGTTGTTCAAGTTGCTTTTTCAATGTGAACATTCAAGATATATATAGGAGTTAGGGTTTAGATTATTTTTCCGCGTCATGTTGACTTAATTCCTGCTGTAGTGTTTAAGAGCTGTTCAGCCCTTTCGGGTTTAGTATCGTCTGATAAGTTCTGGTCGTATAGAGACAAAAAGATCTCCGAGTACATACCAAACAATTCCTTGGAAATATGAGCAAATCTTTCTTACGGCTGGGCTTAAAATTCAGTTTCTGTTCACTGCATCCTTTGAAACTGCATTTTCATTATCTGCCATCGATTAAGCTTCGTTCCTAATTCACACTGCATCTATAGAACCTACATCTCAACACTTATCAAGATTAGTGAAGATTCGTTCCTATTTCACACTGTACCCATAGGAACTGCATCCTAAACTACCCGTAAGTAGTGCACGCTCGGTTTTGAAGTGGGTGTATAGGGTCTTGTGCAAACCAATATGTTGGATTCACAATAGAGATAAATTCATCATTCCAACAAGAAAAAAGAACTGCGCATTTGGCGTCGTGACCTCTACACGCAATCGTACAAAGAGCCGTCAAGGCTACAGTACAAGGAGATTTCTGGCAGCTTTCATATTGCAATTTCAAGTACTAATAAACCTAAACTCCACTCCCATCATATTTGTACTGTTCAGTGTGGTAAATAGATCGTAGACGAAGACTTGGCTTTGATGTCTCTAAATCCTAGCATAGCTTCTTTCCGTTCGCTATAAAGTGCGCTTCTCCACACGTACGTCTTCTAGTGTATGTCAGTGTCGTAAATCGTAAAAATGACGGGTCATTCATTCACTGGGTGGAGCAATTGCAGCAGTACAAGTACATGCCCTCCAGTGAAATCCGTACTATTAACTGAGATCATGCGAACACTAGCACGGATATGCCTCTAGTGATATAAACCAGGAAAATCTAACAACGTACATGCAGAGATCTTGTATCTTTCTAGTATCTTTTGGTCAATTCAAGTGTTCATGTTGTTTATTTCGTCTCATTTACTGTCGTTTATCCATCCTTGGTTCACTGTTTCAAGTCGCAAAGATCAACAAACCAGACGAGATGAGTGGGAGCGCCTGCTTACTCGAGTGAGCGAGATTTAATGCAGTTACTCGACCACAGGCCCCCTCCGCAACGAAAGAAGACGATTGACGAACCATCGATTACATACCGGTTGAACACCGCAGCAGGAGGGACATTGATGCCTTCCCACAAAGAATCAAGCGTGAAAATTGACTCTAAAATTATGGTCGTTTAAGAGCTTGCACAACATTTCTTTCTCTCTGTGCGGCCAATAGCATGCCGTCTATTCTTCACAAACTCACACATTTCACCATCTTCTTGTAAACCTTCACATTGCACTGATGTCGGTGTCTAGCGGGACGGTGTGCAACTGGAAGCGTCTCTTTAACGAATTTTAATTTTTCTTCTTCTCGTCGGAGATTATGTGCATTATCTTATGAATGGAATTCGCCTTATCGTACGTAAAAACCACACTGTCCGGATAAAAGTTGTCACTCATGTTCCACTAGCATTCTTCCATTTGAAATTGATGAACAAGACAAACTTGGCCTAAAGAAATCACAATAATTCTTAGCATACTACGTGCATCTGGTGAACAGGATAGGAACAAAACAGCGGATTCGATATACTTGGGTGGAAATTTCAAGCTGACATTTCACTTCTCGTCATACTGTGACTGGCCAGTTTTAGAATTAGGAGAACTCTACAGAAATTATTGTTCCTTACATAATATTCAGGGTTGAGAAGAACACAGCGAGATGGAGACTAGCACTTCCTTACTTAACATTCAGTGTTGTGAAGAAGAGAGGGAGATCGAGATTATCGTGCCTTGAAAGGTTATCGTACCTTACTCTTAACTGACATTCATGCTTTATATCACAGACATGGTGTCATGCTGGGTAGAATCGAGAGCTAAAGAAGTTCGGTACAAGAATAATCACAGATCTTTTTTTCATCAAACCGCCTCCCAACGTATAAATAAGCCCAACCGCACACACGCACCACAACACGTATGCACACGCAAACAAACACACACACACACATACACACACACACACACACTCACACTTACACTCACACAGTGACACACAGGCATGCTTTTCACCGCCTGTAGGGTAAAGTCTTTTCACGTTATTAGTTACATGCGCACTGAAAGGGGCATTTGACGTGCGCTTTTTCTACACGCATTGCACTTTTGTGCATTAAGTTGTTTCATGCAAAGGCCTTATTGACACCGTTACTCGCCGTATTGGACACATTTCATGGTCATATTTGCTTTATTATTCCGAACACCGTCATACCTTCGAGCGTACGTTATTTCCTTGCTCGTATTCTGTATCACGCACATCTACGTGTGCGCAACAGAGAGAGGATATATGCTTTTCGGAAACACTCCCAGACACCTGTACAGTCTTCACCCATATCATATAGGAAAAACAATACCACGTACCCAACCAATGGACGAATGCAATCTCCATCTATATGCAGAGCTTGATCATATCTGCCCAGTGGGCGACAAGTTCGGCCAACTGTTTAGTTTCGGGTAATACCAAAGGTACTGATCCAGGTCTCCAAGGTACTGTAGCTGCGAATTCCTGGAGCATAGACTCTACAGACGATGAAAGCTCAGACGCTATGGATATATCACCGGTAGTATCATCCACATTTTTACATACATCAGTTAATAACCCAGGTACACCCCCATATACTACAAACTCCTTCGATATATCTCTCACATCCCGACGAAGTATTTCAAGATGCGCAGTGAGTACGGTTTTGAGAACGAACTGGCCTGTAAACCGGCTCAAAATTTGCAATGGTCTCAGAACCAATACAACGAATGCACCTACGCCCACTAACGCTCCCACGAACACACCTATAAGTACTCTTCACTTGAGTGTGAATCCGGACGCTGACACTCAGTCATATGTTTCTATGGGCTCACATCACCCTCCTTCACCCATGTCAGCGACACGCGCACCTACTCGCATTGACTCGCCTGTCCTATCACCCGCCACTCCTAGAAAATGCACTGAATATGCTGTAAACAACTCTTCTGACTTGAGCTTCAGTTCTGTATCGGAATCAAAAAGTGTACTACCCAGTTGTGCACAAACTGTCAAAAATATAGCAGCGACAGACGTAGGCAAGAATTTAGCCGTACCTGTAGGGGCTACCGTGAGTGGACTTCAGAATGACAGTGTGTTTACGAATGGAGGCATAGTGGGATTATGTAATACTAAGATGAGAACTAGTGCAAACTGTGAATCGAATGTAGGAGAGACTCTTTTTAAAAGCAACGCTATCCTCCAGTACTTTGATGGATCTGAATGGCATAATCAAGAAGGCGTATGTATACTTAAGAAAGTGTTCTCTCTAAAAACTGTGACTGTCCCCACGAATGTGAAAGTTGGAATACAAACTACGCAGAGCACACACACGAACGCGCATAGGTACAAGAGTAACGTTCAATTTTTGGGTACACGAAGTAATATCAGTGTTGCCATACCGGAACCTGCATATTCGTGTGCATTGTACAAATATGGCAGGCAAATTCTTGGTTATGAGGTAGAGTTTCAGATGGTGCTTTCCAGGGTACATGCGAATTTGCGTGGGAGTGGGGGTACGCGCAAAGGTAGGGGTAAGCACAGGAGGAGGAGGAAAAAAAAGAATAACATGAGCATGTGTGCGGGTACGGGCACCACTGTTGTGCATAATTTTATTATAGAAGAGCGGACTGAAATACAAGTCGACGCAAAAGTGCCACTTACGTGGTCATGGACTCGTCCGATTGCCTGTAATTCGACGAGCAGACCTACACACATACAAGAATCACACATTCACACACGTATGGGTGAGATAAGACGTTGTGTTAAGAGTGGGCATGAGATATATGTGCTTCAGTTAAAGAATGATTGTGAAGTTGGTGATAAATTTGAATCCGTACTTAGGAAACATGCGCGAGTGAATTTTACCCCTGCAGAGTTAAGTGCTTGTCCCTCTGATCGTAGACAGACACTGGCGTGTGATAATTTGGGAGACCGGCAGAAACACCTGGTTCCACGAGAAGGAAATGCACAGAAGTACACAGAAGAGACTTCCAAGTTTGTTGAAGCCGTACACGCGAATTACGCAGACAAAGCATTAAAAGCACAAGTATATCACACTTCGCCAGTCAAGGAGCGCGAGAAACAGTGTCGGAAGAATTCAGTCCTGCCGCCCAAACCACGGCGAGATTCCTGCCCTCGTACACGCGTACAATCAAAAGGACTCTCACAACCGCCAGTAGCAACAACTGCAGAGTCGCAAGCGCCACCTTCGGTATGCAAGTACGCACGACCTACGAGTAAACCCAACGTGGCCCCTTTCGACTCCAGCCTATCTATACTAAACACCCCAGACACCCAACTTGTGACAATGAAACCTACCGAATACCATGACGTTAAAAACAATTTAGTTGATGACGGAAATGTTGTCTTTGACCCAGCGAACTCCTCAGATCTATTATTTAAAGCACAGTGTGATCTGTATGGGTACGTAGGTGCCCAGTGGGTGCCGTGGGGAATTGGAGTATGTGCGATTATGAGGTGTAGAAATGAGAATGTTATCCGTTTAGTTATACATGGCAAGTTGGACTGGGAAAAGGACGATTGCACTCATGAGGCCGCCGATATGTCTAGTACGCACCAACACACATACACGTCTGTAGACGAGTGTGCTCTGAATGGTGGCATGCTAGGAGTCTCATGCAAGCGCAAAAAGGTACATAAGAAGCTTATAGTGAAACATGTTATCCAAGGCTTTCTGAGGTCCACACGCAATCCAAACTGGCCAATGCAAATGATGTGGGATAGTTACACTTTGGTTGAGAGTGGAAATATGAACATAGGTATGGGGTATGCAAGGTACTTCTTGGCCAGATTTGAAAGTTCGAGTGTATGTGATATGTTTGAATTTGTATTTAAGATGGCGTGCTTGGAGGCAGACGAGAAAGTCACGATCGCGAGTTTATCGTCATATATAACGACATTTGATACAAGGACAGACACACGTGTGAATGCAAATGGACACTCAGATACGCATGAACGTATGCACTGCGGTACGAACATGGCCGACGTGGAAGAGGAAGTAGAACTGTTTGGATGTGACGTCGAGTTCTGTAGGTACGAGTGTGAAGTTCGCAGTTGCATGACCAAATTCAAAAACCAACTCAGTTCTGTAAAAGGAGATACAAGAGCCACAGTACCGAATGGTGGGTGGGGAAAGATGATATCCGGTCGGATGTCAGTATATAAAAATAAGGCGACTGGAGTGTTACGTTTATGTGCATTCGATAGGATAGCGAATACTGCTGTAGCTGAGCATGTGATAGGGACTAATATGGTTTTACAATACATGGCGAGTGAGGCGTCGTATACTAGAGTATGGGCATGGAAAGTATTCGAAAATAGTGATAACCCAACAACAGCTACATTCATATCAACACCCGCACACTCGTGTATATCTCCAACGAACAGAGCTACAAAAGCTACAGCTACATGTATGCATAGCACACAAACAAGTTTATCCCTTCTCACAGGCAACCCGATGTCCGTTGGTACTGACGCTCCACACGTCACAGACGCATACATACTTTTAGTAAGATTTGATACAGCGACGGAGGCGAATTATTTCCGCACAACTTTCTTGTCTGGCGTGTCACGCCATACAGTAGGTGCGCGAAATGAGTGTTGCATTATGAAAAGCGCAGCAACAAAGACTCTATTTAACGAGCATACAGAAGAGTGCACTTACCCACAATCACAAGCAGGGGCGATAAATGTCCAAGGCTTTGAGACGCCGATCGTGGGTGTACGAACGGCTATTGGTAGTATAGACAAAATTGCAGCATCAACTCCGCCAGGGACGGATGACATCATTTTTGTGAACACGCATATTGAGCTGTGGGAATTCAGTGGTCGCATGAATAAGAATACTGAGCATCAGTTGTTGCAAAATGTACGACAGAGAATACACCGCACAGGAAAAGCGCAAGATGTTATAGATGACATGGCAGACTGGTGCTGGAAAGGTGTAGGCACGATCAAGTTGCTGCGGAATCGTAAATCCGGTGAGATACAGGTTGTATTTTCCACAAATGACAATGATACGGTTGTAACCTGTTTATTGACACGCCCTGATAATTTACGTCTTTCTGACCAATGTCGGATTCCGTCTCCTCGGCTAGCACCGAGAGAAAATTCGGTTTGCGTATGGGAAGCTATTGATTCCCCGAAACCCGCTGAAGGTACGATGAGTACCTGTGATGAGATATCGAGGCGTGTCGTGGATTCTGGTGCAAAAAGTATTAGCGTGATGGTGGGCCCTAAATGTTCGATTGTTTTTTCAGGATTGTCCAATACTTTAATCGCGCACTTTTCGTCTACGGGAACAGGGCTGGGTATGTTCTCGGGTCGTGTCAGTTCCGTTGTAGGCATTAGGCAGAGAAACTATGCACCATCGTTCATGGGATATATGCCCACTTCCACCCCATGGACCACCCATTCAACTAGACATTTACCTATACCTGCAAGCTACATAAATATCAGGTCAGACCAGGAGAGAATTCTGGACAAGTGTGGTAGTTTTCCCACACACAAAACAAAAAGCGAGGAGCTGGATATGGCTGTCGATGTAGAAACTATTACACACGACAACGCTTTCTCACCAAAGATTTCTAGTGTGAAGCTCCTCAAGGACGGTGAAAACGCAGATACGTATAGTTCCGATATATTCCCGTACCCACATAACACACCGAAGAATGAAAAGAGACGCTTATACATGGCAAGGTTTCCTAGTGTCGTAAGTGCTGACCTATTTGAACGCACATTGCTGAAAGCACTATCTGAGGCGAGAGATGGCGCAATTTATATTAAAAACAGTGGTGTGGAAACTGGAGTCCAGTTCGCGAGCGATGAAGGACTACCAAGGCAGGTGCTGACAGCATCTTTGGCGCGTTATGGTACCCATGCCACGTCCCCATCGATTCGAACGCTCATCCACACACCTATGCATACGTCCGACCATATACACGCTCGGCCAACACCTACATCCACACCTACATCTCTATCCATGTATCCACCAGTGCTTGAGAAAAGAATGAACGAGAAAAGAATGGACGTAAGACCAACGCTGTTTAACGCCATTAAAAGTTTGTTCAGCAAGGGGAATAGCGAAACCGTGCCAACGCAAGCAACAGAATGTATCGAGTTTGGTCAGGATGACAGAGCCAATGGTGCCAGTGGAAATATGGGTGGCGGTATCCGTGTACGAGAGGAGTGTCCTGTTTCAGACGTAAAATACAGTCCAATAGCGTCTGCCACAGATCCGAGTGCTAATCACCGATCCGATTTCGCAGTAATGCCACTGTTCTCGCACTCATGGCGCACGGAAGTAGAAGGACACATCCACAGGACACGCAACCGGATTGGATATAAAAAACCTATTTACACAGGATCTCATTTGATTCGTACTCATATACCGATGTGTATTAAGAAAAATTTACGAGAGTTGAAAAGCAACGATGGTTCTGAGAACGCGGTTGTGAGTGGAGAATTGACTGAAAGCAATATGGAGGATTATGTTAAGGATATGAGTGTTTGTGTGGGTGTGGATGTAGATCCCGCATTCTGTTGGACCCACTACCACAAACTAAGAGTGGCGAGAAAGACCATATACGAGCAACGGGAGAAATGGAGAGTGAAATTGAACTCACATGCCGCATCCTTGAATGTACACAGTGATATGTACTATACGAAACCGAGCGAGTCACAACTCGCGTCTCATCTCCCGACCTATACATTCAAACCGTCACATGCATATGCCCATGCTCAATCAAAAGTGCTTTCGAAAACATATCAGCAGATGAAAATTGTCAAAAAAAATCGTGAGTTTGTGTTGTGCCGTGAAGAAGTAGATGTTTATCGGTTCAGCAGTGGGACTTGGAAAGAGATTATGAAAGGCGATGTATATTTAACGCAGGATCAAGAGAATAATACTGTGACATTCGCTCTGTTTACGACTGCATTAAAAAGACCACAGCGTGTTGTTGTGTATCAACTCGCAAATGTACACATGCTCACTCCCGACATGAAACTTGCACGAGCACCTGAGATGGCGAACACATGGATGTGGGCGAGAAGCTTAAATGATAGATGTGTATGTTTGACATCTACATCGAAGACTATGGAACAAGAAAATGGCAGGGAAAATGCCCTGACCATGAATCGTTCCAGCGTTTCCCCGCACATGAACACAAACGTTTATTCACGTAGAGGCTCCTCATCCCGCTCCCCGTTTTCCGTTTACACACATACCACTGTGCGTGATTGCGAATGTCCAGGATATGAGATTGTTTTTGCACGGTTCCAGACGAAAGAGAGCGCAGCAAACTTTGCGGATTGTTTTACGTTATCGGGTGCGAAAGTCGTGTCGGATTCTACTGCATAAATTTGTCTGTCCGTGCATATTGTGGGGTGTGTTTTGTATGTGTAGTGCAGACACACGCCCAAATCATGTAGGCCTGTGTGCCTGAACTGTTGGTATGTACATGTATTCCGCATGTATTCATATCGTTTAAGGTGTTTTGCACATACTAAACACTCATCCGCACAGACGCACATTTATCATGCACAACACAAAGGCAATGGAAATTTTATACCGTAAGTACACATTGTAAATAATAGAATCTCTGCAAGGAGCCACGTCTGTAAACGTACTGTTATGCAAGCATGAACATATCTACTAGTAAGGTAGGTAAAATATACACGTACATATAATACGACTATCAGAGCACAAAATATTCCTTGAAACTTGGAACTAAGGTCTAGTTATAGAACAGTATTATGAAAAATTAAGAGAATATTACAGTGTCTAGAATGAAATAATATTTGATATTTAGCTGAATAAAATTTCATTAATAGTTCTATGTGTGTCGCTGAAATGGTCGTCAACTTTATCAGTTACACTATTGAAACTTTCTGATCGTAGTGGTTTTATTGATAAATAAAGCTGTCATGCAGACAGCCAACAGATGGCAGACGCATAAACGAAAAGGTTACACTATAAGCAATAGGTAGGTCACCAAATGTTTGTTATATATTAGTGATATCAACAACCCGACCTTGTGCAATTTCCGGTATAATTAACAATATCTTGGATTGAGAACTGGAACACAATGCGCCAATCGAATATGGTACAGTCCAGAATCAGGAGATGACTAAGGAGAAAAAGTTGAGGATCAGCATTGATGCGAAGTGTGTTTGCATAGAGAGTGGCCTGTTTGGCGCTAAAGAGTCGGTTGGTTAACGCAAGATGAACGAAAAAACGCGCTATGGCCACTTAACGACCATTAGGTTTCATGTAGATTTGCGCTCGTAACATGCGTTGCTGTAGAGATTGACTGAATAAGAGGTGTTGGAATTAAGCCAGAGCTCGAAGGAGTTCTGCGACGCCAAAAGATTACATACCTGGTTTAGATAAAGTACATTAATTATGGCGTACATGATTGTTTGTGTAACAATGAAAAGCCAAAGTCAAGTATTCAGGTAAAACTATAAGTAGAGTGGTCTACGTCAACTGGTATGCTGTAGTTGACGTGAAACAAACATTAGAACGAGATTAGACAACAGGTATACTAGGATGAATATGCGTCGGTCAATAGTAATACTTTGAATTCTTAGGCTACAATTAGTCCAGTAGTGAATATGGCGGTAACGAAATACAGGATCTTGTACAAGCGATTCCGACATGACAGAAACATATGTTTAATATTTTAATTTTGTTGCAGTTTGAGTTAAGTGCATAGCAAGGCAAGAAACATATTTGTACATACTTGTGTAGACCGTAGACGATGCTGAGTTTGGTAATACCCACATGAAGTTTATCAGAATTAACATTCTTTATAAGAAATAACGCTATTGGACTATTAGCTCTGTAAGTATATCGATAAGTACGTCTATTGGCGAATTCTGCGACCAAGTTCATGCTAGTTTTCGTCTGACTGACAACAGACAATACTGCGTAATAAAGTGGAAGGCTTACGATGTCGTTTACACGAAATTGTCGTAATATCCACTCAAGTGGCCTGTCTTCACAGGAGCCACCGCAACCATGTCAGTGTGACATTGGTTGGACTGTACACTGATCGTATGCTTGAGTTTACGTGCATCCATAGATACGTCTAAATTGATCTCACCATTTTCGAGTGTCTGTGATATAGTTTAAGTGCGTTTTGATATGTGAGTGTTTACAAATATAGGCAATGGTATCGGCATGAATATTTATGTGGGTAGAGAGTGTTGCGCACGGTATTATAAATGTAAATTGAGTTTGTTGATGGTATAGAGTCTCTATTCTATTTTGTACTATTGACTGCACATGATAATAAATACATCTCACGTAACGAACAATCAATAATCGTCACCAGCCATTGCTCGTATGAATGAAGTATTTTACTCGCATGAATGGATAGCTTCAAGCAGTATAACCGTGTATATATATTCACTCATACACTTCACTCTTATCTATATACTTCATCGTACTTATGCACATAACATAGGTACTCGCGACGTTCATACACTTCTTTGTTGAGTGCAGAAAATCGTAACCTGTAATTTATTCTACGATCTCTGCATAGTTATAACAGGCACAAGATGGAAATACACACCATGTGTCCACGCAGGTATGGCATACAGACTTATCATACACTCAACTTAGTTTACATGCACGCCTTATATTATAGCACTCATGTGTACCTTAATTATAATGGACTGCGTGTTCTGATGTTTGAAACTTGTTGCCATGTCCAGGGCTAGCGTATTAAAGTCCGGTCGGTGTGATATTTGCTCACGCCAGCAACGGTTCATAGTATCGTAGGTAGCCTAGGTGCATGCAGTGTGTGAGATTTATGAAATGTAAGATTTGCTGGCTATCAACAAGTTCATGATTGTTAATGAAGTACGAGAGCGTCAACCAGTGGTTGAATGATGTTTTTCCAACCATCATTGTAGCGTGTGCCGGGAAATACAAATGCTGACCAAGAGGATGCAATCTTATGTGTATGCGCATATGGGCGGACTGTGTTCGTGCGTTGTGTGTCCTGAAAAGAGTAGCTTGAAGCTTATGTAAGCCTACAGTCGTATTATGCGTGTGGAGGTAGGTAAATGAGTTTCTGAGTAGTCGTCGTAACCAACGGGCAAGCATAGTGTGCATACAACGTCAAATATTTGTAGTTGTTTTCCCAATATAATGAATATTTATCCCATTCTTCATACTGTTGTATATTTGACAAACTATATGCATAGTTATACTAATGCAAGTGAGTATAGAAGTTTTATAGAAGTTTAAGCAAATTATCCATTTTTGTATGTCGACTTTCTACTCCTGTAATCAAAAGTACCACAAACAGATACGTACACAATATATCTATATGTGAACAGCCATTTTGAGTAGGCATTTAAATCCTTGTGCATCTGAAAGCATTTGATTATACTTGTACTTTTTTAAGAATGTTTTTGCATGGATTTTGCACTTACGAATGTAATCGTGTACGTAAATATGTGCAAACAGGACGTGTATAGAAATTGGTATCCCTCAAACAGTTGATCAAGTGTACATTGCAACACTGAATAGATATGCAGAGTCCATACCTTGGGACAATTTATGGGGCGTTTGAGTCTATTTCCATCGCACAAGTACTTGAGAATAGTCAAAACGTTGATTTCTTTGTAGGGATTATTTTGCGCGTCTGAGAAAATCTCCCACAGAGTGACTCCGAAACTCCAAACATCACTGGGGACAGAGAATTTTTTCTACGTACAAAGATATGTAAGTTTCGAGTGCATGTTTGCACGATCAGAATAAATATTTAAACATGTGTATTGACAAATGTACAGATATACGAACACATATACACTTTCAATTAATGGATCAGTAGTATAGTGGATATTCTGATTGAGAAAATATGTGTGGATAAAGTTAATACTTATAAATGAAATATACTAAAACTAAACTAACATTGAAAATCACGTAATTCTCTACTTAGATACATATATACCTACGCTCAATATACATTTCAATTTCATCAACACGCATGTAAACATTCCAAATATTGAGGACTACCTGTGAAATGCACTCGGGTGCCATCCACGGAACAGGAAGAGCACCATTTGATTCCATACAATAGTAATCTGTGGATTCAGCCAATGGACGAGATAGCCCAAAATCAGCAACCTAAAAGTTTCGAAACAGAAAATACATTTGAGTGCAACTAAGGAAGCCGTAAGGACAAGGTCTAGCGTAGAAAATCTTAACAGACAGTTCCGGCATCTAAACTGAAACCATAGCACGCCCATATTTCAAACATGTATGTACATCAACTTGCAATGCCATACATGCACGTTAATGTACACCAAAGCGCACGCAAACTGCAATGGAGTGAAAAGAATTTATTTGAATTCTAATATACATCATATGTACTCCTATACATGTGTACCTCGAGTACATGTACACAGACGAATGTTGCATACACATGTTCAACAATTACTGACTTGATACGTTTGTAACATTATTATCGACATGTAATAGTCAGTTGTGATTGGATATACACGTTTTTACCTTTGAATCACTCTCGCACAAGTCTCGACACATACTAATATAGCAAACTAATATAGCAAGCATACCTCTTGAAGCATATGTATCTATATGTATGTGCAAGCATGTGTACACAAATCGTACTTAAACTATGAAAGGGACATATTGCACTTCCATACTAATACAGCAAAGGTTTGTATTTTCATACGTCCTTATGCGACCATCAAAACCCAACTGTTCATAACTTTCCAGCAGCAATCCAGAAATATCAGCATAAAAACATACAAACATACGCGCGCTCACACTCGCAACAATATCGCACCACATGTATCACAAAACATATCTATCGGTGTATTTGTTTATCGTGAGGTCGAACGAAGTTGTCAATATAGATGGCTTAATCGATTACAAGCACGCCAACCGTGCCAATGCATACATCAAAACATAGAAGAGTATGTGTACCTGTACCTGTAAAGATAGGCATACATACCTTCACTACAGGAAAGCCAAATGACCGAACATCTGCAGATGCCACCATACAATTTCGTGCAGCTAAGTCTCTATGAATCACACCGTTATGTGCGAGATAGGTCATTCCACGCGCTATTTGAAAGGATGTGTAGTACTTCTCAGCTAAACTTACGGACTGTTTATCTTCCCTATATGTATTGTGTCGGTGAGCAGATGATAGGGTAATTGGTTATGAAGTTATATGTGGTGAAGTTGTTTGCTGTAGCTGGATCTGACTGAATCACAAGATTATCTTCAAGATTGCATTTTCAATGAATTTTGGTCAGATTACCATCTTCTCGTTTGTTATCCACATAAAAACGTATATCTATGCTTGTACATACTTTGCTTGTCGTAAATAGCTTTTAAGGTCACCCAATCCCATAAGTTCCATTACGATTGCCATTTGGGGTCCTTCAACCAAACCAAGGAACGCAACAATGTTTGAATGATTCAATTGCTTAATAATCTCCTATGAAGATGCATTGCACGTCTATGCATGTTAGTATAGGTCACTAAAGCATCATGGTGTGTTTGTTCGGTAAATAACTGTGTCAAATTTGAGTACCACCTATATGTATATACTGATATGTGCATATGCGTGCCTGTGATCATTAAACTCATAGAGCGTAGCGTTTCATGCTTCTTAAAACTTTTCAATATATGAATTGGATAAAGTCTAACTTTTGCCCTAAGAAAAATTAAGAAGTTATGCAATTGTTTCATTTGTGTACTTGTATGAGTGTGACGGTTGTGTAGTGCATTTGCTTTTGAATGTGTGAGTACTTTATACCAACTCCGCGAGTTCTACTATAAATATACGCACGCATACGAAGGATACATACAGGTTACCCCCACTTTTCTCTTAAAATCATAATATACGCTAGTACACATATGAGAATATGTAATGCACATATATATACGGTTGGACGTAACGTACATATCCGTACCGCTTCGCGCGCAAAGTCTTCCATTGTAGTCGTATTGGACGGCACCTTTATAGCCACAGGAGAATCAGCATCTCCTTTACGAACAACACCACTATATACTGTACCAAAATGTCCCGTACCAAGCACGCCATAGCGTATGAGAGACGATTTTGGTATAAGCCCTGTAGTGCACCTTATCATCTCGCGGAGGTTAATGGCGTCGGGTAGCAGGGAGCCTTTTTGTGTGTGAAAGAATACGTATGATTTTGTGTTAAGAACACATATGCACACGCGCGTGTGTTCCTGTGTGACGGAGAATACGTATGTCCAGCACATACAAAATATCGAGTATCAAGAATTGCATACTTCGTGAAGTACAAAGATTACTTAACGCGCGGGTTGCAGGTATCAGCAAGCATGATATCTTAACCATGTCAGTAGCATCTATGCATTTAAAGAATAAATTTGTTATTTGAGAGCGTCTGTGCATTACTCACGAAAATCTACAACTTCGCATATATGGTTGTAGTGCAAATCAGCGTCCAACGGGGTTAAAATTAGAGAAAACTGAGTCTAGGTTGTTGTGTTTGTTTGCCTATGAGTAGAGCGTCGTGCAAATTGGTATACATGTGTGTGCGTGTGTTTGTATGTGCTTATGACGCCAGGTCTGAGCAAACAGGCATGTGAGTGCTACAAGAGTGCACATATGTGTGTTGCAGTGTGACCGAGTAAAAGACAAACGTGTATTTCACGTACGTCTAAGCATGTCACTGGGAAGAGTGGGTAATTGTCGTAGTCGGGGTTGAACCTTCGTCGTGACCTCGTAAGTCGACTCAGGCATATGTTTGCCATTTCTACTCCTGATTATTTCACGATCATTAGAGTCCGCAAGAAATCATATACATGTGCCAAGACGAAAATGTACAAGCAAAGAAACATTTATATGCCCTTGAATCATACAAATCTTTGTTTTGTATGAAAACATTGAGGATAATTTTGAAATCTGTACGAACCATCAGTTTGATATCTATATAAAGCACCTATACATAAGCGTAAACCAAATGTTAGCCGTCTTATACCACAGATGCTTAAAAATTTATCAGAATATATAATATGCATAGGCATATATGAGTTACTACATAAAGCATGCATACCCCGATTCTGCTATCTTGCTGATGGCTGTGTCTATGCAAGGTTCTTGCTCACGCCGTTTCCGTTCTCTTTTTACGTAAAAGTAGAGAGAGAAAACAACAACCGTGATACTCACTATTACGCTTCCAATGATAGCCCCAATGATTGCCACGCTCATACGGTCTGAACCACGATCATGATCATCTGTAGTATTGATATGACGTTTGTATGAGTTGATGGCCGAACCAGTGATTCCTGTGTGAGATGACATGTTAATACTACCCGAGTACATACCAAAGCTATCCCGACAGAGATATACACAATTGACGAAATTTTCCATATGCATATGGATGTCCTTGTGTGGTTATAGTGGTATGTGTTTGGGACACATGGTTAAAAGTTCCTAACAGCACGTACGTACATGAATGTATATTGATAGTAAGACATTTCAAATGAACACTAACACAATAGATTGGCACAATTCCTCGAAATGGCGTAAATTCATGTTTCTGCGCCTCTTTGAAGGCTCATACGCAACAATATAACCCACATACAGACTAACATAACATTAAGCATTTTTATATACAAACCGTCGTCGTACGGGGCTCCATCTCTTCCTTGTGTGCCCTTACCCGCATTGTACTCATGATTGACAGCATTGTAATGTACGTCTGTTAGATGTGCTTTGTATTTGGTTGCCTGTGCGCCGACAACTACGAACGCCAACCCTGCCGCTTGATAAATAGTTGTCATTGTTGTGAAATTCTTTAGGTCCTAACTTATAGTTTATGTATCTGTATGATAAATTGAGTGGGTTGTCACCCTACCAAGCGTATTTGCGAGCGTTCATTCATAAGCCTGATTATGAGAGCTGTGACCTTTTGGTTCTAGCGCTTTGTGGTTAAACCTGTGAGTGCTTGACTGAACAAAAAAATCTTAAGCTTATATTGTTTTTAAGCTTATATTGTTGGCTCATTCTCTCCCTTTTGCTCTCCCTTATACGAACGAAAAGTTTGAAGGACTCCTAAACTGTCCGTTTTATGCTCTCTTGAGTGAAAGCATAGATCCATTTGTCCATCCAATCTTATCAAAACATTCAAGTATTAATCGAATAGAAACCAACTGTCGAGTTTTATGGTTGAAGTTTTAATTCGGTGTGTTTTGTCGTTGCGAAGTCAGAGACCGCCCAGAGTGGGTGATGGCTGTAAAACTGCACAATGGCCCATTGAACGTGCTTGACAGGCTTGACAGGACGGATAAGCATCGCATGAGCCATACTTATTGGAGACGGCCTTCATCTGTATGAGTCATTTTATTTATATATTGTTGCTGGGATGACAACTGCCCTCGTGTACGCGTTTGAAGTCGACAAGCATGCTCTTATGAAAGAGAGTGGCTGGACTTCGCATTGTAGTAGATTGATGGTACGTATGGTTAATGTCAATTTGTTGAAATGCGGTAATCGCCGAGGGGTTCGACTAGGCATTGTAGATTATTGATTGTATAGTTTAACGTCAATTGGTTGCGTAACAGATATTGATTACTACAACATTCTCACAACACGAGAGTCCATATGAATTCTAACATAGGAATGTTATTATATTCCCGCATGACTAAAGCACTCTCGCGCAGTCATATGTTCACCACGTGGTTGTAACCGCAAGTTCTCACATATAAGAAAAAACAATTGTAAGTGGTCTGGAAATGTTTACTGACTAACTACTCTTTCAGCAGAACGGAAGCCTAATGCGTTTCCGGAAGGGCACGGACTCAGGATGTACAGCATGAGATATGTCAAGGATTGTTCGTGCTATGTAGCCAACTAGCGCTTTTTTGCAAGTGCACCATCCCTGAATAAATAAATATCTTCACCTATAATTAGAACACTACATATTGAACTTTCTAGTAGCTGTAACTTACGACTAATTGCGGAAGGCGATAATCTACATTTTTGATAAGTCAGGATTATGATTCAAGGTAAGAAAGTTAAACAACTCAACAAGGTTGGTATGGAAAGTGGGAAGCAACCGTTAACACAAAGGATGGGGTCAATGTCAAGAAAGTTCATCGAAAAAATGCATTTACGAAGCGCCTAGAATAATATGAGATAAAAAGCTAACTCTCTCATGATCCTTTGTGTTTCGGTAATATTGAGTACCGCTTATGTATTCGAGTTGTTTATTAACTGCATCTTACAAATATGGCGAATATGTATTGAACGTCAGCACAGTACCGCCTTGATTCATCGAAATGAACATTACTCAAGTCAAATTCAGACCTATGTATACGTGGAACAAATACATATTTATATTCTAGAATTGTACTATACGTCATCAGCTGCCGACTATCACGCGTGTATTTCGGTAAAGTAGGTTTGAAGAACCTATCTATTCAAATGCAAAATAAAGCACCACTTTACCATATTCCGAGTACCAGCCATATCTATGCATACATTAGTTGCAGTGCGCACCACGTATTTAATTAAACTTGTAAACAATCCATACAGTATTAGCTACTTAGGACGACCCAAACAGTTCCCTTTTTTTCGCCTCCATAGTACTAATTTCTAGGGACAAGTCTCTTGGCAGTGTGGTTCTTGCTCTCGTAGACTCGCGCACGTTCGAACTTAGCCACCACTCATCACCACTCGCGCGTACGCTTATATCTTCGAAGGATATTTCATATCGTAAACATTCAACAGGCTTATCTTTTTGTACCAGGTAATGATATGCAGGACTTTTTACTCTCTTATCATTCTCCCTCCGTCTAAACCGTATCTCTTTTAGTATGTAAATAGTCATGGCATACGTACGCAAGTCCTTACACATGCACGCACCAGCTTTACATATCCCAATACTCCTTCCATCTTCCGGATGAAGACGACCTCCCAACACGTCGACGACAAGGGCTAAGAACGCCTCGCACTGTTCTAAATACTGTGTGAGCACCCGTATACACCCCAGCCAATATCGGGTATGCGATTGTGCGTGTGCTGTCCCTTGAAGCCAAAACATACGCACCCACTCAAACTCTAACTCAATGTGTAGGTGGCCGACTGCTTGCACATCAGAAGCAGTGAGTGGTATGACAGTTGGTGGTGTTATTTTTCGTTGGACTGTTGCCAATATGTCCGCCGCCTTGGTCACGATGTAATCATACGTATCTTTGACAGTCACTGCCACCCGGTGTGTGGACGAGAAGCGCCAACCGTTCCGTTCGTTCGCAGTCTTCCCTGACGGAGCAATTACTACGAATTGCGTGACCGTTGTGGTGAGAGAGTACATACAAATTGAAGCGTAAGTGAATGTGTATACTTCATCTGTCTATATGAATTCGAATGTATGCATTCTTATATCGCGGTTCGTCACATTTTGAGATTCACCAGCATCACATTGGCCGCGATATTGACTGCTACCGATCCGTTTACATCTCGTCCACATAGTTGCCGTACGACAATATAAAAGTTACATTGCTGACTTATGGTAGGGAAGTCATCTGTTATCGCCAATTTATGGCAGATGCTGACAAACACGTCCATTTACATATTAAACACAAACACAACTTCCATAGACATTTTTACTCGCATAATATGCTTCACACCTGCGTGGTGGTGGTGGTGATTAAAATCATCCATCATATAATACGTTTCCCCGCTCTTGAGACTTACTGCCACGGCTGGTGTAATATCATCCGCTATCACTCGCATGGCCACCTGCCAGTCGTCTTGATCTGGTACATGCTTCGATTCTTTTGTACTACGCTCAGTATTGCACTACGAACAAAAATTAGTATATATTTGGTGTTTACGATTGATTTATTCGTATACCAAGATACAATCGGTAGTGGTATTCCGTACAGTGTGTGCGTGCATGCGGTTGGATAGGGATACATACATGTCTGTATACGGGTGTATATGACAGAATGAGCTCTATTGCATACGCACATAGGAGTATACATAACGCATACACGCAATATAGTGATGTATACCTGACTGCTGGCAATATCTCCATTGCCAGTTATTTGATAGACTGCTATTGTGCTGTAATCTTGTAGCGAGCTATCCGCGTGCCATGACACCGACGTCGGGCCCATTCCGTACACAACTTCATCTTTCAGAGGAATCTAGCATTTCGTAGTTGTTTAACTGATTTGTGTGTAACGGCTTATATATTGCGTGATTGCTTAGCGCGAGACTGTAATGTACGTTCATGTGTTTATGCAAAACCAATGAAGTGGTTTATAAATAAGTGGATATCTACTATGAATACATATATACACAGGTTGCATTACTTGCTCATTAAATTATATTTATATACGTATAGATGTAAGTCAGTGCATACCTGACTTTTGTTTGCCGAGAACATATAGTTGATAAGCGATACACTATACCTACACGACCCACGTGGAATACGGTCACTGTAGTTGCCGCCCTTTTTTTCGACCTTTGATCCGACACCCGCTTCACTATGGTAATTGACGAGTAGGTGTTCTGCATTCGAGATAAGAGCATTGTTTAAGTCACATAAGGCCATAAGATTCGCAAAGCGACCGTCGCTTGTCCTGGAGAGACCGCCTGTGGAAACACTACGTTGCTTATTGAGTTGACCATCGCCTGTGGTAGTGTTGTCAGCATCGACACTGTAGTTGCCAACTCCACTGTCGTCCCATGGATGTGCGAAAATTCGTAGGCGTTGGTAGTGGTATGTCATACCGCGATCTCCAACAAGTGTACGCTTTACAAACGTTGATGATACCTTCGTATATATGAACATGCATGTGCAGGAATTTGAGTTTGTGCGCGTGACAGATGAGCGTTAAAACAAGTAGTTGAGTGCATTCGACGGTATGTGCATCAGTATATCCTGCACGAGCGGCAAGATTATAGTTACTTATGTGCATGTGTGTATATATATGAGAGAGAGTATTGCGGGAAAGTCAGAACGTGTGTGGATTTGGCAGTAAGATTCCCGTTCGCTTGATACTTAATCGCTGTGATAGGTCAGAACATAATTGCTGATCTCAAAGACATATTGCTCTATACACACGCCCAAGAATATATAGTTAAATACGTGTACGCACATCACATCAGAAGGCACAATCTCTTCTTGGGCATTTAACATACCGCTTTCCCCGCACTCACGACATCGTAGTGAAAGTAATCCTTGTGCACCATGTCATCAAGCGTTTTTACTACTCTATCATGTAACTCTGCATCCAATTCAGACGACGAATTTATAGCAAACCCTCTATAACTGTTATACATACACTTGGCAAAGGTATCCTTGCAAACGCTTACACTCGACCCATTCGATTTTCCAGTTACCACCTCTGGGTTTCCACGTTTCGATTTTGTACACACACAGTTGCGAGGTGTGATAAACCTTCTGTTGGCATAGCAAGAGGCAGGATCCATTACAAACGGTGGAGGTGCCTTTGTCGCCGACATAGGTGAGTCACGTATAGATTGGCTTGTGAGTTGTGTTACTACTGTTCTTGATCTGGTATTCTTTTTCTTGTTCCTCTTGCCTACTTTGTTGATGTTCTTATTCGCCTTACTCGTACTGTTGAACATGTCTCCATTGCGAACATTGTTACAAACAATATTTCTTGTCACCGTGTGTTTGGTAGGTTCATCCGTCTTGCACAATTCCTGAACTACGTATTTTTTTTTTTTTCGCACATGCTGCTGCTGCTGCTGCTGATCATCGACAGTCACAATTCGTTTCTCGCCCTTCCCTTTAGTCGTCGAACTCTGCTTTAAGTCTGCCACACAATTCACATTACTAACGTCCGTAACTGTATCCCTACGTGTTCCATTTTTCTTTTTCTTTTTTGGCACCTGCTTAACGCTCGGAGATTTTCTCGAGGAAACACCAGAATTCGACTTAAGCTGCTGTTGAAGTTGTGCCCAATTCGAAGTCATGGTGCATATAATCTACGTTTTGAGTCTGTAGTATATGAGTCAGTGCAAGATTACGTAGCAAATAAAACTAGGCATGTACTGTATTATGTTTAATTGACGCACGGTGAATCTATACACAGCAAAAGTATAAACAGCACGGACCCTCTTGCTATAATGCAGTGCATGCTTGTGTAACGTTTGTTTGCATGTTAAGAGATTCGGTTTGTGTTGAACAGTTCGTGGCACGTGCGCCATCTTATAATTGTCCTATATAGGAATGTAGTTACCCTGGTTTTGCCATCGTGTTTATCATAGGCACAATCTGTACTAGCACAAAAGGCACAATCTGTGCATATAGTAACTATCTATGCAAAATATGTTTCAAAGATAGTTAACATATTCACCTACTCGTATTGTCGTTGTGTAGGACACGTAAGTCGAATAGGGAACAAAACTTGTGTTTAGGGATTACTTACGGCTCATTTATAAACATACTGTAATCTACACATAAAGCACTACTGACGGCGTTTAGTCGTAGCTGTTAAAGCATTCAAGAAATATTTGTAGGAGAGTTTAAGAATAAACTTGCCGGCTGGATGCAATGAACATACACGGTAAATCGTCTCACTATTGTATTGCACTTTCTATTAATATGGCTCTTGTATTGCACGTACACACCTCACTTCTATCGCTCGCAGACAGCGCTTTCCTTAACCATGCACATATTCCAACCATCAATGAAAAGAACGACAACAAAAAATTGACATTTGTTGACATTTCATCCTAGCAAAGTCAGGGCTAGCTTTTATTAATAAGCACATGTTTTTAGACTAGCACATGCAAGGTTATATACGCAGCTACATAAACGTTCTATCAAGTGCATCAATTATGCATATTCTGCTAAAAAATACTTCCCCGAGCAAGAGTCGAACTTGCGACCTCGGAATGACACATTACATTATATTTGAACTATGAGAACCACGTCATAACCAACTAGACCATCGAGGACGAATTTTAGAAGATATCTGAATACTTAAACTTGCTGAAGAAGGTTTTGTAAATTGGTGAGGGACGATCGAGTATGAGTACATGCCGCTTGACGCTCTTAGTAGATTAGCATTTTGAGGTAGAAGACATGTCAGCGTCGTGTTCCACGAGAATCTCTGTCAATGCGATTCATATTTAAATAGCGGTTAACGATGGCAACCCGTACTGAGGTACCAGACGCGAAATTGGAGATACTCGTATATCATATGCCAAGCTCCATTGATTTGTTCAACATGCTGATATTCCAAACAGAACCCATATATTAATGACATGCACCTCTCTAGCTTACATGATTTTTTTATGCGAAATCCACTGTCAAAACTTTACCTATTATGTACTATTACAAATAAACTTCTACCTGTGTTGATGCTAAACGTGGAGTGGCGTGTTCTCAGCTGTACGAGTCAAAGTTTTAAATACAATATCTCGACTCCTATAAACTAATCACAACATACATACATATATACATATATACATACATAAATAATCCTATCTTATCATGGTTAAAAGAAGCAATGCGGACAGCGTAGTTCTAATTACCGACTGCATGCATAGTTAAAGATGGAAGTCTTTACCAAACTTTTGGTGGTATGAGAATATAACATCTGATACAGCCCTTCTTCACTTGGTACCACTCCATGTTTCGACGTCATGTTGAGTGCCAGAATAGTATATTATCTCATCGTCTCTAAGCATTAGAGTACACATTGAGAGCTAAAATTTCAAGGCAATACGGGTATTCCCGTACTACAATTAATGCTTCTACTGGTCGAAAATATGTGGTGTAGTGTAAAGGATTGTGCCCTGTATGTTCTAATTCATTGCGTATGTTGCATCAACCTTTAAAATAAACTATAGACGGATGAGATATCGTGCTACTTCACAGCTGAGAAAACGATGTTGCAACATTCTATCAATCACAGTGGTGTATTCCACCGATGCACTGGTAAAAAGTTGTACAAGCATATACTTCCACCTGGTACACGCAAACAACTATATTCCAATATTCTCGTGAGCCCTTCAATTACCCATGTACGCCAAAGCACTTGTGGTTGTAAATATGGCCACGACTACTAGGGAACGAGTGTGTGTGTTACCCGAGCGTTATGCTATCCACTCACTACCTTTTCACGTTAGCAGAGTGCCTTGCCTTGCCTCACCTTGCGCTTGTAGTTACATACACACAAGAGAGCACAGCTAAAAATAAACACTTAACTCACACATATATATGCATACACACACACACACACGAACGAACACACATCACTCACATACTCACACCGCTGCGACAGTATTACACACTGCCCAACATCTGCAAATCATTTTGGAATACGAGTGAAAGAGTGGTTTTTAATATATACGCTGTCTTGCGTATGAAATAAGTAAACATCTCACTTCTGTACACGGTACACAACTCATTGTGCTGTTCTACGTCAACGTAGATTACAATAGGTGCAATGGTTTATTTGAATACCTAGAGGTCGTGTGAACCTAGAGGTCTTGTGAGTGTGAGAGGTTTAGTTTCCTTTCTTACTCCTTTCGTCCACACCTCAACCATGAGTAGAATTCCAACGGTGGGCTCGTCCGTTGGGAAATGTATGTGGTTGCAATTAGATTCTAATACAAATAGTAGCAGGTGAACGTTTGCACGCAAGTTAAAGTACAAGTCATGTACGAAAGCTGATTGTATTAACCTATACTTGTGGATGCAGGATAAATGTGGATAAATAGAGAACGCGCGTGTTTTTAACACACCTGCACTCACTCACAAACACATCGAAACACTGTCCTCGCATGGCACATTATATCGATGTATACGTACAGAGACATATTGAACACATGGCTGCACGTGTTTACACGCCCACATACCGATGAACATACATGCACTAATCAAACACACACGCATGCACGCAGATACGTTGAATGTGGTAATGCGTGCACATCTCACTGATATATTTCTATTGCTTGTGTGCACTTGACAAGAACATAACAGAATACAAACCCGCATACAAACGTGCGCATATGCACAGATACGTACACATATACGTACACATGCATACACATTAAAGCTGAGCATGTCTCGCGAGAGTGATATGTTGTTTATAGCCAGATAGAACGTATATACAATCAATGATTCGAACATTATTTCAACTGCGAGTTACAACCGTAATTATTCAGTGTGTTGCCAATCAGTAGACGTACACAACAAGTTTGATAAGAAATAGTCTTAATTTTCATACTGTTCTCCTGATACGTGTTGTTGTATCTTACATGTGCGTATATGAACACGAATGTATAATTCCTCTGTTGATTTCGGTGTGTAGTGTCTTCGGGGTGTACCGTCTCAATGAATTTATTGGTTTACATACCTCACAATGACATTGTGATACGTTTGTAGCTAGTCTGAAGTATAGAACCTATCGTTGTCTCTGGAACATAAACGGGAGAATACATATACACATCAGTATATACACATATATACGCAACGCATACACTTCTAACCTTTACCTCCTCTTAATAGTGGGCGAGAGTAAAGAGCACAAAGAAGGAATGCAGAATGCTGAGAAAATCAGCAAACTGGTTGGCAAAATATCAAGACCAAAACTAGCAGATACATTTACCAAAGAGGTGAGCACGTCGTGGGAGTTCGAATTGTTTTATATGATACTAATTACGTACTTTGTGTACGTGCGTGCCTGAATGCATGCAAGTTTATTACCTGTGTATGAATGCATGTATACGCATATGTAGTGATGTATTTGTAGGTGTGTGGTATGTGTATACATATAAGAGCATATTTGTTGATGTTTTATACGTATACATACATCCATGTATACATGCTGTTGCGTATGCATACTTGAATTAGTCTACTTGGGGTAATGATTAAGTGAGCGCCGCACCACCGTGGGGTATAAAGTTACTCGTTCCGTTTGCTATAAAGTCGTTGAACAAGGTTTCGGAGTATATGTATGTTTGTGAACGGTTGGTGCTTTTCTTTTTTTTCAATACGCACACACGACATATTTTTCCAATATTTATATAAAGCACAACCACAGTACAATTTCAGGCCACCCGTATTATATCCACACGTGAAGAGTTTTACATCATAACCATGTTTACCTTTACTAATCTGCCTCAACTCACAATACTCTTGTGGCTGTTATATATTTCTCATTAGAGTCAAGGACGTAAACAGTTCACGGCTATAGGGAACATATATTCATCTACAAGCCCAAGAGTTTCAGGTATATTGAACGAATATGAATGTGTACATACATGCAGATATGTTTGTATAGAAAATGTATGTGTACATACACCAGATATGTATATCAAACATACTGGCCACGCACGATGTCTGAATGAATATGTCCACATCACACAAACGCAAATGTACGACACAGGCTAATATATGTATGGTTGTGCGTATTTTGGTTATCGTGTTTCTCATCTCACGATGTTCCTTAGCTTGGCAGCGCAGTGTGCAAGAATATATATGCATACATTGGTAATCGCGTATGATAATGCGCACATTATAGTCGTTGACTATAGTCACATACGAAAACACATCCATCTACAAGCAATACCTTATAATACGTAGATGTATATACATGCTGAGTATGGCCAATGCTCAGACTATACGCACAGCATTGTGAGTATGTGTAGCTAGAAGTTAATCTGCATGTGCACAATCGATACATAGGTATATGCGGGTATACCTTTGTATGTACATTTCCTGATCTATTCCGTTCCCCTTCCTTTTGCTGGGTCTATAGGGCACGCCACCAGATCGGGGACGCCAGATTCTATCGTAAGTATTTATATATGAGTATAGCATTTGTATGTTTTGTATGAAGAAACTGTGAATATAGGCGTGGGCGCGCAAGTATGTATCTTCTACCCATCGAGAAGATCGTGTGTGTGCGTATATGGTCTAAAAGCAGTATACCCATAAATTTTGTACAAGATACGTATTGTGATATTAGAGGTCTAGAAAGTGGTAATACTGTTTAACCTTCCATCCACAGGATACGTAAAATACTTTTTCGAAAATCGTAATTACACAACTCCACTTTTAGCCATATGTTAAGTGACTCTTTTACATGTATATTTGTTGCCTTGCAGAAAGTTGATGCTGTTTACCGGTTCGGAGACAATAGCTCTCCCCATAAAGGATCTGTTATCTTTACGTAAGTTGTATACACATATCACAAGTACAGTACATTTAGGTGTGTGTATGAATGCACGTACACTAATGCGTACATAATTCAAGCACACGCATATAGATGAGTACACGACCGTGCCCTCAAATGTGCGTATACACACACTGAGTCGAACCCTTGTATACAGTTAGATATGTTGAGCATGAACAGAGGCATACGATAGCCAAATTTATATGCCAATTACTACAGTTTCCCTTTTTTTTTACATCGACACAACACCGTACAACACGGATTAAAGGCCCAATAGAAAATACTCTTCGTCCATATACACATTCATAAATATGCTTACGCAGATATACTTAAATGATCATGTACTTACATACATTTACACACATACACTGGTGTATTGACGTATGTGATACATATATGCATATGTTCAATACAAAAAATACGCACGTACGCACGGCATGCACGGACTGATGCACATATGCATATGTGCATGGAAAGGAAATTCATACACACGTAATCAGCAAATAATACTACTCTTGTTGTGTGTTTTGATGTATTTTTCGGTTGACAGGAAACTGTTTATTGAACTGACGAGTGTCAATCAAGGCGCTGATATGGATAGGAAATTTAATAAGACTGAAATTTATTTGCTTGAAGTATGTGTGCTCATATACTAGTGTGTGAATGTCTGTATGTAGTTTGTATGTATATACGTACGTCTGTATATATATCTGTCTGTCTATATATGTTATTTCTATTAGTTTGTCTATACAATTGTTGAAAGTAAGCCGATGTTTGATGCTTTATCCATATGTCCCATGTTTGTTATTTCCACTCATTCACGCTATCATCGCTATCATCGTACGTTAATACATACAAATTATTTATCAGTGCCACAAGCATATACACATATCAGCACATCATTTTCCGCATTGAAACTCAAAGCTAAATGTGCCCTACATATTTCTCCCGTCTATGTAGCATCATTTAAAGGATACGCCGTTCGTAATTAGATTCAAAGACAGAACCGGCGAATGTGTGACTGTGAATTTGAAAACCAACTGGGCTCCAGCGAAAGAGTCTATGGCATTGGAAGGTTTCAATCGCATAGGGCGAATAAAGTATGCATGTACATATTGTATATGCACGGATGAGCACATGTCGTTTGTTTGACAGTATGTGGTATCGTACTTTGTAATGTAAGCGTTAACCAAGTAAACTTGATTATGTGTGCATTGTCGCAGATATATGTATAGATATATGTATATCACGGGGCATATAGTCGGAGTCCAGCTGAGCACTGGCAAAGATCGTGCTATACACTTACATAGTTATCCCGCACATGCACATGCATATATTTGTGAGTATGTGTGAATATATTTACATTTGTAAATGAAAATTGGTGAGTTTAAATGTGTGCTTGACGCTTTCTTCGTTAAACATCAGTGACTCTAGATTACGTGACCTCTAGTAGTGTAATAGTATGTGATAAAACTTGAAACACATCACGTGTACGTACTAACACACACATGCATTGATACATGCTCACGCACACGGGAAGTTACACTAACGCAGACAGCGAGAGACACAAGGGTGCTTACATAATTGCCAGCGACGCAACAAGACACACTCCCAGACGAGTACTCACAGATAAATACAAAACATATACGGCTACACACGTACACAAGCACGCACGCTCGCGCACACGGAACCACAATTGCACTCAGTCTCACTCTCATACTCATACCCCCAATCATATCCAAATAGTCTTACTCGTACTGGTACTAATGTTTAAATACGCATTCCCCCACTAACAGCGCTAGTTTGGCAAAAAAATATACCAAATCGCTCCTTCTTAAGCTTACAAAAACACGATCCATAGCGGCGGAAATGCTGCAAGACAAGTCAACTAGTTCAACGAAGACTCCACAGGTATTCAGTTTTTAACTATAAGTCAGCGCACATGTGTATTTTGCATGTATCTGTTGGCTTGAGTATGCATGTAATTGCACATATACACGCTAACACATTAACGCATAATAATACAAAAATAAAAGTCACCTGCAAGGCCTATGAGTGACAAATTTGATCACGACTATCAGAAAGACACACTGGGTAGTACACGACGGAGCAACCCAAGCGAATCCATTCCTCCTCCATCTGAGTTTCCGACAAATGAGGTCGACTACGCACCGGAGCCCAACATACGAAAAAGAAAGCCAAAGATGGTAAGTTATTCTTATATTTCTGAGTATGTAAACAAATGTATTGTTGATACATCTGAAGAAAATATACGCACGCAGAGTCCCAAGCACAGGCACCTCTCATATGCACATGTACACCTACACTCATATCTGCACTTAAACTTCTGCTCAATACTTCTCGGTCTGTTTCATACTCAGCCCACCCACTTCCCATACACATACTTAGCCCTTTTTTCTTACACGGCAACTATATTCATCACGTCCACGCACATCTAATGATCATCATGTTAGACAACTCGTAAAAGACCTAGGGATTCGGAAGATGAGAGCGACAACCCTACCGAAAAGTTAAGTAGAGAGGTAGGGGTTATATTTCTATGCATACTTCGTGAGATCATGTTTGCATATATGCGAGCATGTGTCTGATATGTAGCCACACCTGTATGCGAGCATGTGTCTGATATGTAGCCACACCTGTATGCGAGCTTTTAAAATGTTAGAACACGTGATAAAATGGACTGACAGTCCCGAGTTATAACATGTTGACCGCTGGAGAAGTCAGGCACGCGTGAACATTTTTAGGAAGCGCGACAACCTAGTACTTCAACCCTATAACACGTACTCAACTCTCCATATATATATAAAATCTCTCAGCACAAACAAGCTCTGCCAGTATTACTTGGAGATACTCCAACAAAGGATAAACCAGGATCTACCGGTCCCGACTTGTTAGAATCGCCTCGCAAATCAGCACGTTTAATGAACAAACTTGACTCGAGTAGAAACGCCACCGAGCCATCCGAGGATCCAACGTCCGTGTATGTATCATATATATATATGGACTGTTGTATGTGTGCAAGTGTTTGTTTTGTACACGTATCTCGTACCAATGAGGAATCCATTTGTGAAATCATCCATACTTCATATATATGTCTGCATACGCGAGCAAATATTCGAGTGTATGAGTGTCGCGTGCGTACACGTGGACACGCAGGTGTAACGCCTGAATTATTGTATCATGCATGAGGTGCCTCGCCGCTTGTAGAACGAGTAAATGCGACACAGCTAGTGATAACGTATGATATATAAATTCGTGTGGATGAGTGCGTACATGTACATGCAAATTAGCAGAAATGTGTGAATGTATGGGCAACACAAAGGGATACAAATGGCTTGTGGAATGCAACAGATTTCCTCATCCACAGATTTTAAAGAGAGACCACGATAACCATTGTATCATTTATTTGCACGTGTGTATATGTACATGCATGCATGTTGGTGTTGGAAATGATGTGTAGTGTGCGCTAGTGCGTCTTTGTCAGGTGTACTAAGCAGTCCCAAGCTAATATGTACACCGACCTTCAATGTAGACAAACATATCGGTTTATATATTGGAGGTACGTGGACCAAGTTGGAACTTGAGGTGTCTTTTAAAAGCTGATTTTGTGCATTCGACACCATGTTTCAACTCTTAACACATTATCTAACACACTTACACACAAATATCCACTGTTGTTTTTGAATGTACAGAATATGTATATATCTCCCGGCTGGGGTTGCAGCAAAGAATGCCGTGACTATTAAACAAAGTGACCTCAATAGATTGGGCCCCGGGGAGTTTCTCAACGATACTCTAATTCAGTTCTGGTTACTGTATGTGCACAATGAATGAGTGTGAACTTTTAATTGAGTGGTGTGTTTGTGGCTCTTGTGTGAATATGTAAGTGTATTTGGTCGTATATGTCTATGTATTGTACGTCAGCACACGGACATTTATAAGTATACACGCACATAGGCTAGTGCGTGACACGCTGAAATAGACGCAATCAATATGCAAACTCGTGGCCCTCACATACGTACTTTAGTATCGGAAGGCATATCCGCTACGGGATTATGAGCAACAGTCGACGAAACAGCTTTGTTGAAGTCCGCATATTACCAGCACGTGCTTCTGTGCGCCCACAACTACATCACGTGCACATCTAAATTTACCTATACACGTACTCGCACATGCACATACACACGTATGTACAAACTACAACACGCTAAGCACGCACTTGGGAATGAAAATATTTGGATAACAGGCATATTCAGTACGAAATTTACGGGCAAGAGGAAAGGAATCAAATCCACGTCTTTAGCTCGTACTTCTATCAGAAGCTCACCACACCACCCAAGCATGTTGATGAAATGGATTTTTTGGGGTATGTAGTGTATGTATGCCTATGTATGTGTGTGGATTGTGTCAGTATTGGTTGCTGGTTGCCAGGATACGTTCGCAGAATTGTTTGTGTTTGTTGTAAATGTCTCCTATGAAGATGTGTGTTTTTATGTACTTGTAATTTACTCCCATCTGACAGAAACGTGTATGTCTTTTGCTCGTGCTTCTTGCCATGCCTCCAGGCGTAAGGACGAAGTGCACTTGTATTCGTGTACATACATGTATGTTTGTGTGTATGTATACTTTTGTGTACGTTCTGTTCACATGGTGTCAGGTTTAGTGTGTAAGGGTTATTCTATTGAGTTGTGATGTATTTTTGTGCGCGTTTTTGGTAATCGTGTTTGTGTGATTGGATATGTTGTATACATTGGCACAGGGTGTATATGTATTCCAAATGCATCCCTCCAAAGTCACATACAAGCACACACGCACGTATATGAGTAAACATAGAAACACATACGGACAAACATACGTACTCACAATCACACTCATCCTTGTGCAGAGAACGAGAGATCACACTAAAGCACCATTAGATCTATGGCCCGTAGAGTGTTGGAAAAAGAACGTTAATGGATTCAAACTAAATGTGTTTGTTGTATATGAGAAGAGATGCGAGGCAATCAATTCAAATGTATGTTTCGTTTCGTTTTTCAGAGATTCGAAATACGATGCTGCCTATCAAAGAGTCGCCAGATGGACTAAGACTGTCGACATTTTCTCAAAGAAGTACGTGTTCATCCCGATCAATCAGCAGTAAGTACAAGTTCGTGTATAATATATCTTCATCTTGCTTGGTTCTGTTTGACTATTTTGGTAAACGTTCGTGAATGAGTAATTGGTCTGAGCAATCTATGAAGTTTATGTGCCTATGTACTTATAAACACATAAATGTGTACGACCAAAGCTATTAGTGAACTTCTATCGTGAGGATCGGATTGTTTATTTAACCACGACCCGCGAACGAGTGAGTATGAATGTGACTAATATGTATGTGACCGTATGTACTTGTGTACTACTCCAAATATTATTCAATTATTTAGTTCATATTCTCAATGTAATATATCTGCGTTCTCAAGTATAGATATTCCGTGAATGTTTTTTGTTTTCCTGGGTGTTTCGGTGTTGGAACGCGTGTCCTCTTACATAACTTGACAAAGCAATGGTACCGGTAATTTTAAGATTAGCCACGTTGCAAAAACACAGAAGCATTCCTCCTTAGGACTCGCGTGTATTTATCAGTGTTTTCTTCATACACTATGCGGTCACAAAGCACACGTTACACCCAAGTATTCTTGAAACTCTCCTGTATGTGTAAATACACTATTCTCCATGTATTGTGCTTGCCTGTTGATTTCAACCGTATGATATCAAATCAGAGAACACCCCGTGGTAGAATTACTAGACCCAACGCTCCGCCACATACGTTTGCGCATGTGTGTTTCGTAATAACACACACCTGCGTGGAATATATAGAAACATATGTTATAAGGACTTGAGCATGGTGGTTGCGAAGCGATAGTACCACGCCCACGCTAACCTAATTACGCCCAAATAGATATATGTCAATGCCTACATATATCCGTACACGAGATAGACTTACATTCCAACTTCTCATAAATGTTTATAGTGCACATTGGTATCTAGCAGTGATAGTCATGCCCAATCGTCACCCACGAAGGACCGTCAATTCAAAGATCATTCCATACGACAATACACGAGTGAAAGGCCAACTGGGTACTAAAGGCGTAAATCAGGAATTTGATGTTCAAGACATGCAAGATTCCAATGCTGATCTTGAAAAGTATGAGTTGTGCATTTAGACATGGATATTCATTGCTTGTTTATGTAAAAGTCTCAAACGACCATACGAAACAGATAGTGAAGAGATGCTGGCCAGCTTGTGAATACAGTTGGGTGTGTGGGTACCACTCGCACGAAGAGTAGATATGTAAATATGTACTCGAGGATAGATATGTAAATATGTACTCGAGGATAGATATGTGTACACACAATACTCACGCTCTCAAGTTCAAACAACAAATACAAGTCTCTCCCAATATAACCTCATACACACATGTAACAAACCCGCGTACACTCGTAAAGACACGCATACAAACTCCGAAAACAATCACACGCTAATGCACACCATACACACATACGAATATCCAGTGACGACAAAACATTTGTGGTAATTTTGGACTCCCTTGCACAGCAGCCCAGGCGTAAAGTTGTGCGTAACATTAGAGAGTATGTCTATCTGTTAACACTTTTCTTATTCAAATATGTATATAATATACTGTTTGTATGTTGATTCATTGCGTGGAATTCGTATTTCGTGTTTTGTTTTCTGTGACATTTATACTCACAATCCAAAAACTAATAGTGTATGTCTGTGTTTATATTAATACATGTAAATGGTTTTGTATCTTGATGTATGTGCTACGGTGTGCTTTGTGAGTGCACATGGATGCATGTGACTAGTGTCAGTATGTGTATGTATAGGTCCATCGGAACGATAAACATGTACTCTTTTTGTTTGTATTGTCTACAATTGCGTTCATAGGTATCTTCAACGGGAGTGGAATGCTCGTAAAAACAGCCCGGACATCCCGGATATGGTGTATTGTAAGGAAAACTTTAAAGGAACGCACGCTAAGGTATTTGTATCCTTGTGCGCGTGTGCGTTTATGTATTGTTGATATTATGTCCAGATAAAATAACCAGTGAGGCATACATATGCTTAGATAGTCAAACACGTACGACGTAATATATTCTTAACGTAGGCACGCAAATTTTGGTAAGTACTGAGAAAAGGAAAAAAAACCCCATTGAAACGTAATCATAGTTATATGCTCGTACACAAAACATGAACATATGTATCAAAACCAATGTGCACACGCAAACCACACTCACACTCGCCATACACCATACAAACGGACACCTCGTGCACTCATTATTCCTTGTTCTCACAAACTCTAAACCCAATATAAACATATAAAAACAGGTCCCTTTTCAGATGAACTCAGTAGATTGTGGACTGTTCCTGCTACAGTATGTAGAGGAAATGATTGGTAACCCACTCTCGTGCGAAAAAACGCCCATCGAATGCCCTACGTGGTTTAGCAAAAACAAAATTAGCACGAAACGTGCCGACATATTTGATCGTTGTAAAGCGCTTGAAAGAGAACAAACTGTGAGTATTTATGTATGACGTGACTGTACGTGCTTGTTCTTTCATTCATAGTGGTGCTGAAGAGAATATGCGCATTACTTTCAAGAAATGATGTACTACCCCTACATATATATGTTGTGGGGGCCGAGGCGGGATGCATGTAGTTGTGTGTGTATGCCATGTCCAAGTGTGTGGCTGAGCATTGTACATGTCTGTAGGTGCAATTTGCCAGGCATGTGCGTATAGGCATGCGTGCATTTGCCACTACATTATACAAGTTGTGCGCCATACCATGTTATACAAGTTGTGAGTCAGGGGCATTCTGAAGCGCATTTTAGTAGCATTGTAAATGAGTACCACGTTGGATTTAATTGCTGCATTCGTTTGCAAATATACAAATGTCACACAATTCTACAAGCATGTATCGTACGTTAGGCTGATGCTACTCTTCGTGCATACACATACATACCTGCAGCTTAAAGCATCAAAATACCCGAAAGACGGACAATTATCGGTGGGTCTGCAAGCGGTACAGGGGTACGATGATAGCAGAAGCGCGAGTGCGTGCTCGACTTATGCGAGTGACTACGAAAAGGATATGAATGTTAAAGCGGATGCGACAGCGGGCGTGGATGCAGATGCGGATGCAGTTGCGAGTGTGAGTGAAAGCATGATGGAAGATGAAGGTTCCACCAGTGAGAATGAGTTTATTGACCAATATGAACATGCCGAACTTATACAACCGTCCGTGAGCACGACAACGAACGACGGAGACGATGATTTCGGTCCTAGTGATACGTACGGAAGGAGAGTATACGTCACCTCTGAAGACTGTAAAGACGAGAAGGACGAGACGTTGGTAAAGTGTTCAACCTCTAGTATACGAAACCTCAGTACAAGAAAAGCGAAAAATCACACACTTTCGCCCCCATGTCGTCACACGTCCGTTCAAGGATGTATCAACAAGGATATAGTAAGCTGCACTTTTGAAAGTGCAAACAATCCTGGCCCGGATGATCAAACTGATGCTACGGGCTGTGAAGATAGGGATGACAGCACACATATTAGAGTATACACTAACTGGGAGGAGGACAGCGTGTCAGGAGGCTCATTTTCTTCAGACAGCATGGAGAATGACTCCAGTGCGGAATGGAAGGAAGTGCCGTCCACGAGCTTACTTAGCAATAGAATCGAAACATATTCGCATGATTTGCCATTTAATAGACATAGCCGTGAGAAGGAAGATGCCTTCGACAAAGCACGTGACCACGAGTACGTGAAAACGAACGTAAGTAGACGCACTCACAAACATTTTGATACAATTGATGACACCTGTGTAAATGTGTCCACGAACAGTGCCAAAGAACCCCTTGACATGCCGACGAGCGCTCAGACGAAGACATGCACGGAGATGGACAACGATAGCAATACAGTCTTGAGTAAATCACCTTCGAATCTGCAAACACGGCCACACATAGACTTGGGCGTGACCTCGCAACAGGCCAAACAGTTCACAAAGAAACATGGAGTAGAGAGTACTGATGGGGCAAGCCAAGTAGGGAAAGGACAAGACAAACATACGAGCGTAGGATCTGTGGTTGATGGAACTGTTGGTAGACGTGGAAATACGCATGACAGCATGAATAATATCGACACTCCAGACGGAAAACTTGTACCCACACCGACCCGCATTCACAACATACATACACATGCGCAAGCATTCATACCTTCGCGCTTGTATAAGCAAACCCATATACGTGCAGAAACACCGCCACCAGCTGCAACCGAACAAACCAAATTCGATGAAAAAGAAAGTGCGATTGACGCTTTGGACGGGACCAATAGTGAGTATAATAAGCTGCTAGAAGAAAGGAAAGAAAGGAATATAAACCCTGATTTACCACACAGTGCTACACCCACACACATAAAGTTCCATCGCACGCAAACAGCCGCGCGCGTGAGTAACAAGAACTACGAGTCAAGTAATACTGCAAGTGCCGAATCTCCTGATGCTGACAGACCTGGTGATGTCGATGTATCTCCTGATGCCGTACCGAGATCAGGTCGGGAGAAAAGTAATGAGGTCATCATTCTTGCGGTATGTGTTTTTATGTATTAGCGTGTACAAATACGTACAGTCTTTTGTTTTTTTTCTTCAAGAAAAACTCACATACGTGAAAGTACTGAAAGAAAGGGCCAGTTTTGTCTTGGCAGCCCTATGCTTTCTCATACCCTACGCATCCTTGAGTATATATATCGTGTATATATACGTACGTAGGTAGACGCACCTCCTTACCAACGTTCCGAGTACATTAATCAGACCTACAACACACACGAAACAGGACACACACTCGCACATATATATACAACAAATAATTGATCGTAATACCACATTAAATCTGGCATATACGGTAAACATGCACACCGTACTGACAGGTGTCCGCAAAAACTTCAGACCACTGCCCAATGCAGACGTAGAACTGCGAAGGTTTCACATCGAAGACAAAAAGCATTCCGTTACATATATTTATAATCGTACATTCTCATATACTACTGACAGGCATCCTCCACAAAGCCAGGATCACCAGAACGAGTCAACTCATCGCCCAATGCAGATGTAAATGGCATTCCTGTATACTCTTCACGTCCACTACATAACGTTTCATGTAAGATTGAAAATTTGGAAAAGTTTAGTACCCCATTAAAAGAGCTTCAAGGGTCTGTGCTGGATATAGATACATTCAGAAAATCGCGCTTGAAGAATAATGTAGCCGATGTGCCTTTTGACGTCGAGGCTGTCATACAAGCAGATGCCGTGAACGTGGACTCGGATGTTGAGCATATAGAGCTGCAAAATAATGAGGGTGAGAACGCAAACAGCATGGATGTGGATCTGGTTAATATCGACGCTAACGACGGATGTACAACCGCACGAGGGCAAACCCCTACACGTCCACAATCACAACCACTTCCACTTACAGAACGACAACAACAGGCACTAGCACAAACAACTCCAGGTATGACAGAAGGTAAGTGTACGGATATACCCAAGGCACAAAATATTGGTCAGACACATGCGAGTTCCAGTCTGAGTGCGAGCGTCACCTCTGGTGTTGGAGTACATATTTACAAAAGAAAACGGGATTGTGCGGACATATTAAGCTTAGCCAAAAATCCCGAAAAGGGAAAGAGAGGCAAATGTGAAAGTGGACTCTCGCATTCCTCAAAAATAAGCTTCGACGAAACCCCAATCACATTCACACAACCAGGTAAAAGCCTACACAAACATGATAAGATTGACAGCCTACTTTACGACCGGGAGGGCAGGAGCCTCGCATATAACGTTGCTTTAAGTTCGAGCACATACATCAAGGATTGCGACCATGTAAATGAAAAACTGCCAGAAGCAGCCCTCACCATGGCAACACTGGAACTTGAGGATGCTCATATTTCCGAGCATCCATACACACACACGGATACCGATAGGGGTGTGGACAATCACACGTCTATGAAGACCAATCGTTGTGAATTCGGTCATCGTCGTCGTGAGAATGTGAGCAATATATCTCACGTGCACGTGAGTAAAGACGCAGGACGCAGTACTTTTCAACACACGCCAACACAGACTCACAGAAAAAATACACACACATACGAAGTCCTTGAGAGAAAGGGAAGTGTTATGACTATTTCGAGTGATGACGAAAATGTTACGAAGTCTGTCTCACTCACACCCACATGTACACCCACATCCACTGGGATAGCAATGCACAGCGCTTACACAGGTGCACTTCCTGCTATGATTTCGTCTCCCACACAAAAACTATCGCCCATACGGAAAACCTCACTGAAGAAAAACGAACAAACACGGACAAAAGCATACACGCAGTCAACGATAATAACGAGGCTACCACCAACACCAACACATAGTGGTGCACAGCAAGAAGATGAACCATCAAATATAAATATGTACATACACAACTCTTCAATCCCCACCATCCGTCCTTCGCCGAAGCCTGCAAACAGAAGTGTGCAAGAAGAGGGCAGGCGAGCAAATGATAACGATTGTGCGCATGTGAGTGGCATTAGGATTGTATCGGAGGGTGACCGGCGAAAGCAGAAGGTTTTTACACGTAAATGTCGAAATCAGCAAGAGGTCCTAGAATCTATAAAACTGAACGTCGCGGATGATGAGCGGAGTACACCCTACGCAAATGTACCTGTACACGCAAGTACTCAAATGAACACGCAGCGCCAAAACACAAATAAATCTGTGGGTGTGGGGGAGGAAGAAAGCTTCTATTGTAGTACGGACATGCATATGCGTTTAAATAGCTTGAAAAGCCTTGGTAACGCAGATTGCGAACAGTTTCGGTTGAAGTGCCCACAGCCATGGTTGGGTGATGATAATGTCATACCGATTGCGAACACGGACTATGCCATAAAGATTAATCCTACAGACACAGACACAAAACCGAACATTCATCACACACGCACCACCGAACAGATTGACGTATCAAAAGTTCCAAAAATTCCCCCCGATGCTATTGCCATACCAACAGTCGCTCAACAAACTGCACGAACACGATCATCGCATGGACTACCCACTTCTGGTATAAATCTAAAGCATCTACCTACTTCTGGTTTAAATCTAAAGCAAAGTACACTAAATGGTCGTACATACCCACTCTCTAGAGCCGCACAGAGGTCGCCTACACTTTCAAATTCAGTTGAAATTAAAGCGCGTGTAAATGTTGGTTGTACAACTGGAAATGATGCCCAGAGCGATTTACTTGATAAGAAAACGTGGAATAAGGATTTCGTGTCACCTACGTCTACACACAAAGGCGTATGTGTGGCAGAGAACCTCTCTCAACTAAGCAAAGATGTAGAAGACCTTACGAATGACGACGAGGTGGACTCACTAAATACGTCTGTCATTAGCGGCCCGGGTTCACTAAAGTATGGTTTAATACAATTATGTGTTCACATCGATGTGTTGTATATTCAATTTTGCACACGAAGTTGCCTAACCGTGAATATATGTATATACTCACGCATGCAAAGCCTCAATTGCGGTAGGTAGCAAAGTAAATTTTGGTGGTGACTATGACAACTATTTGGAACTTTTGTTTATTACGCGACCTTGGTCTACTACATTCTGTTTTGTACATGTATATATTTTGATATGTGCACAGTGCTCCTAAAATGCATTCGCGTATCCATTACAAAACCGCGGCGACCAGCTTATATAAACTCAGCGCAAATTGTCTCTTCCCACTTAACTTGTTTTTTCGTCAGACAGGTATGTATGTATGCACGGCTAATTATTGATGTGCCCCTCGTTTGATTCTATACACAGGAAACAAAAACAAAAACCGTTCAAGAGCAAGGAATTACTCGTTCCGGGGAAGAAAGAGTATAGAACTTTGTTTTAATGATGAACGTCCCATATGCCGACTTGCATACTAATGTATACCGACTGACAACCAAAACACATATGATACACAGAAGCGTACTTCTACAACGAACTCGACGAACACCCGCAATCGTTGTAGCAAGCATTAATACTTGGTTAGGATGATGTAGCGTGCTTAGAGACTTGCGCCCAAGGTAGCACCAACTTCACAAACAGTGCATGCACAATCATGAGTGAAACTAGGATCAAAAATGTACATATTATAGAACTTAAAAAGTAGTGTACATACATACAGTGAAGCAATATCATTTTAGTCACCCACAGCAATAACATTACAATAAATATGTAGCTACACTACGCACTATTGATCTTTAAATATACATACAATTTCCGCAGTATCCAAGTCTACCTATGTAGGGGATTCGCATGTATAGAAATGTGCCATCTCTGTAACTATCTACAATTTTTATATTGAAAAGCATTTTGCATCAAAGGTGACAATGGATACATAGCTGGTCGAGTGTACTGTGGATTGCTAACGGTATATGATAGTCGGTCCTAGTAGCATTTCAGTGGCTGCAAGAAATGAATAAAGTGCTCGTGATGTGGACTACGTAGGTGATAATCCTCCTCCAGATTCGCATAAGTTTCATACAAATATTTACAGTAATAAGTTCTTTCCAGATCTATAAACCACTTGCCCTATCTAATATGGCTTGCGTTGTCTGCTCTGAAAAATCGAAGCAACTAACTGATGAGATGATCGGTTACCTGAATAGTAGTTCGAGATACTACAACTTTATTGAAAGGCTACTTAGTAAGACCCCCACTTGTGTACGAAGGACCCCCTTTTACACAAGCCTACTTACACAAATGGGGGTCCGCATGTGTTGCTCATCCGTAGTAGTACCCTTCATGAGTCACGTATCCGTTTTCTATCTTTCACACAACTCGTAATCTTTTACCATAATTTCTGTTACTTGCTTAGTTTTCATCATCATTATCCTTGTCAGAAGTATTCTAGGAATGTGACTATCAATTTGACGATATTTTGTTCTTGCGGGTTTCAAGCATTGTCGTTTTCTCCGTAATTTATACCTGTAGCAACAAATTCAATGTATTTCTCGCCTTCTCGAATTTTGCGGACATTGACAACATTAATAGTCTTTCCTCTTACTCTAGCAGTTTACAACCTCAGTAAACAGTACAACATGCAAAGCTTACATATTGCCATTGCAATAGTACAGCGTTAGTTGTCAATAACCCCGCTCATTATGTTATCTATTCCGCCGAAACCTCCGGTGTTGAAGATACCATTGTTGTTACCATCGCCTGCGATGTTTGGAAAAGGATTCATATTACCATCGCCTGCAATGTTTGGGAAAGGATTCATATTACCATCGCCTGCGACTATATTGGCGTTGCCTGCCAAAACCGCAGCTACAATGTTGGCAAGGTCGAGATCATTTCCTAGTTTTGGTAATATGTATATTGAGTCGCGGTGTTGGTTAGTGATAAGGGGCAAGCACAACTATCACTTGCATGAGGACAACAGTTGCTCTTCATACCTGCAAGATTCGTATCTGCAGGGAACTGCCCGAGTTGACCCATTATATCGACCAAGTTACCGATATTGCCAATTCCAATAGGTGCTGGCTCCTGTCTACGGACCTGTATAATTGAATGTTCAGACAATTAGATAACCGGGAATAAACTACGCGTGTTCAATTGTAGATATATGCTCACATGAGAGGTCTGGTTCACGTTTATAACATGAGAAATGGGAAGTCCGCTTGCTTTCATTTGTTACCATACCGGGAGTGCTGTTGAAAACGAAGCAATCGCAGCGCCCATCATAAAACTTAAACCCTGGCGTATACAGAATGGAGAATGATGAGATAGTCAGTAAACATTTGAAAACAACCCCTTAACAAGTTCGTATAGTTTGTATGGACTGCATACCAAAATACGACACATCCTCAGTACTTCTGAATCAACTCGTCGGGGTCAGGACTTTATACGAAAGGGAATATACTATATTATGTAGTAAGATATGTTCTTGCTTTGTATTTAAATTATTTGGATAGAACAATTTATTTAAGATTACGCTGAATGTACGTTGTATGTATATGAGACTTCTTTTTATATTCTAGTGAGTGTACCATGTTGGGTGTGACAAATTGAACCGGACGGAAACAACAACCATCTATATATATGTAGGGCTAGATATTAGTCTACAATCTGCTAGTATGCTTGAGCTCAACGATGTTGTGAAAATTGCTCACTTAAGGGTTGACTTAGATTTCCAACCGGTGTACATACACTAAGGGAATACATAATAACTTACACGTGATATATAGTAAATTTATTTAGTTGGGATTCACTCAGACGTGAGACATTTGAAGCAAATGAGTCATAGATGTGATGTTTTGAGTCTGGAATCCCATATTACTCAATTCGAAGGCATTGTCACATGTTGAGTTACACTGACGTGCACACTAATGCTCTTTCGACTTGATTTCTCGCTCTTCCCTTTACGTACATATGGTCCACATCATCAACTAATTTTGACATTTGTCAGACAAATACCCGTAAATACCCGTAAAGTAGTTCATCCCTAGACCTATCTGGTTGACTTCGGTATTCTACTGATGGTGGGGTCAGCGAAGTGCATACTATGCAATAGATGTTTTTTTGTTGCTGAGGCAGTTCAACTTGGATTACGGATGTTGTGAATTTACGAGAATAGAGTTCTTCGGGTAATAAGTATAGAAGGGAATGCTATTCGATGAATATGTTGAACAAGCACGGTACAGTTGTTGTCTTGAAATCAAGAAAATATGTAGCAAAACATTAGGGGTCAGGGTGAAAGTACTAGAAATGTCAAATGTACAAAAGAGCCCTAAATAGAGCCCTAAATATGGCGCTCTACTCTTTGGACAGGGTGCCATAAAACCGTAGAACCTGTTCTTCTGGAAAGTTAAAATTGAGGTGTATTGTACAATATAACCGGCCATAGCTAGTACGTTTTGATAGCAAACGTGAACATGAATAATACCTGTATTCGAAAGTGCCCAACAATATGTGGCAACGAACACATTTCCAAACTAGTGAAAGGAGTGTACAAAGCAAAAAAGCCCTCACCTAGCTTCCAGCCTCATCAACTTTATGGATTATGGATACACATGTTCCCGGACTCCCCACATCGTTCGTTGGCTGTCCAAAGACAATATACATTGATGTGACTTTTGTTCTCGCGTTTTCGAACTCTTTCATTTATTTCGATGGTTTTATATACGCCCCTTTCCACGCACTATTATTGGTGTGCATTAAAACTACCGTTACACGTCATTAGCGTACAGAACATATTGTCCAGCCGGAAGTGACTATAAAAAAGTCATAGGTTAGTTTAATGTAACAGAAATGTAGTACTTTTGAGCCTAGAGCGAACTAATTGTGTTTTATTGTGGTTTGTGTGTGTGTGTGTGTTTGTGTGTTGGTCTGATAAATATAGCTACCTGGTCGTACGAATCCAATACAGCACATCGGTCGGTTATAACGCGACGATGAATTACCACCATTCATTGGCGATTCCATGTACTTGCGGCTCCATCCTGCGAGTGCGCGACAATGCGCAGTTGGTCGGCTGTTTTGGTCGGCTGTGTTGGTCCGCTCTGTTCTTTGCCTTGTGGAGAAGCATAGGAGTAGTCATAGGACTTGTATTTACGGTAGTCAGTTGGAACATCTGATGACTAGCGAGCATATTTACCAACGAACTCAGCACATCATTTTAAGGGTTTACGTATAAACAAAACGAATCGTTCCATACGTAGTACGTGTTTAGGTATAGGATGTGTGTGGTGCTACGGTAGATAAAAATTCATCCATCACAGCGAAGAAGACCTGTCGGTTTAAAAAAGCAAAGCACCCGAAAGTCCCGTTAGCGAATACGTACGTACATCCTCAGTCATCCTAAGCACTGCCTACCTGACTGCCTGCCTACTTACCTGACTCCCTAACTGACTGGCGTTCGTATGTGCGTTTAAGCGATGGGTGGGGGGGAAGGACTGGCATGGCGTCACGAAACCTAAACAGGGAAACAAGCCATAATAGGCCATTCGTCCTGCCCAAGCCCCTCGACCCAATGTACTTGCCCTCATCTCTTCATTAAACTGTATCATGGGGCTCTGTTCCGGTCGATGTGTATGTGTGTATCTCTGTGTGTGCTGTATCTATGTGTGTGTGTGTGTGTGTGTGTGTTGTGTTTTGTATGTGAGTGTATGCTGGTAGTTAAGACGACGTGTATGGCCGTCTTATGCGCATATTTCAACTCAGTGTATTTATTACTTGTGTTCTCTTTCTGCCTTATCACTACATTCCCATCACCTGTACGTTTCTTTCACGTACTAGTCCCGTAAGTTGCATTCAACACACACTTACACACACACACACACACGCTAGCTCTTCACTCGCTCATACATCATGGAGGCGTTCCCTGCTCTTGCACTAACCGGCATTATGTCCATAGTAGAGTTCGGTACTGCCGCTGATTTATGTAACTCACTGAACGACTGCTCTGGTAGACAGGGTTGGGCTGTCTCAGTCGGGGTAATTTCCTTCGTAGTCTGCGTCGTTGGTCTCTTCCTACACTGGAAGTACGTATAGTGTACCTGCTTTTGTTTGTATTGTTGCTTCTTGGCAGTCTTGTTGATGTTTTTTGTCCATACTTTAGTTGGCTCTGTCATATAGAATAACATGGCATTTAAAGCTTGCTAGGCATAATCTTGTTCAAGTTTTAACATTGTGTCGGCATGTGAGTCTATAGTTACATTACCTTCTACCAACCCCGGGTCGTTCACATCTGCTACTTACGCGCAATAAAACCTAAACACTCTTTAAAATACTCATACAAATACTACAGAATGAAGGAACAAGCTAATAAGCTTGCTCTACCTATCGGTGGCTTTCTTATTGTCCTATGGGCGTTTGGTGTTGGTTTCAACACTGGGGTTAATGGGCCGTTTGAGGAGGTCGGAAACGGTTATTATTCTTCATGGATCTGTCTGTTTTCTTCTGCCAACTACTTTTATCTTGCCATCGCTTCCATTGCATCAATCAGCCACACGTACGGTGTCGCTATGTGGGTTGTTTGTGTGAGTTCAATCGTAGAATTCGCAGTCGCATCTGAAGTGTGCAATGATACTGGCGTTTGCACTGGTTCAAATGGCTGGGCTGTTGCAGTCGGTGTCATCTCTTGCGTCATATCTGGCATTGTTGTAATCATTGAGTATGCATCTCCTGCTATTATTGACAAGATTGGTATGGGTATCGGTGGTTTCTTGACCATCTGGTGGGCGTTCGGTGCCGGATTCAACACATCTGTTGATGGACCTTTCTCTTCACTCACATCCACTGGAACCCAGAAAACCAATGCCAACGGATACTACAGTATGTGATGTGGTATAGTTATATACGTTTAGTAGTTTAGTCTGCATATTAATTGATGTATTATAATTTATTCATTCCTGAGTTTCTGTGACAGTATGTGGAGATTGTTGGTGTATGCTGGCTGACATTTATGAGTATTAGTGCATGTATCTTGTGAATTATACATTGCGCCGAGAATATTTTAATATCTACATACAGTCTTATTTAGGTTGTTTGGAGTATATAACTAGGCTATTGTGGTACTTGCACACTGATGATGCGTCTGGGTTGTATGTCGAAGGAGCTTGCTATTTGTTCTCATCACATTCATTTTGGTTATTAAACTTGAAATAGGTACTTGGGTCTGTTTCTTTGCCTCTCTATATTACACTGTTGGTAATATCCCCGCGGTACGGGAAGCGTTCAAGAGATCTCTATTGACGAGGAAGAGTACTGATCACCCTGCGGAGAATTCTGACGTTCCGTCGTCTGAGCCTTCAGGAACTCCCGCGGTTGACGCAGACAATCAAGCTTAAACTAGATGTTTAATTTTATTTGCTGCTCTCATTTACACTCCAAAACAACAGAACGCACAACACGTAACACGAAGGGAGTATTACACGCATGTACATATATACTCGAGGAAGCTCTCGTGCTAAATGAAAAAAATCTCTATGCCCGCACATGGATATCGGTCCTACAGCGGTTTCTGTTGGCGGGTGAGAAGCTGTAAATTAGCATTGATCAGTGTAACGCGCGAAAATAAATCTCATCGAAATGGATGAACAGAAAATTTTACCAGTCATTCGTTCTGTTGTTGCTGGATTAAATTCCTCTTCCAATCTACGAATGCCACATGAAAATATGCAGTATTTTTAAAAATACATGCGGCCTTTGGTAAAGTGTCGAATATTTACATTGAGAGTGGGTATGCACATATCATGTTTGCAAGAGCGTGGGTAACGAAACGATGTTATTTGTCTACTAGGAACCACAAGTGATTTTTCTATTGTTCACACGTTTAAGATACAGACCTTATTCTCTCGAACGCTTGACAAAATGATTGTTGGTACATTTCAGTCAGTTCTGTATTGTACATGGGGACTTGCATTTAACAACTCTCTCAGCACTGTATCGAACAAGGAGTAAGACCTGCAGTGGATCACACAAACTGCGCACGATTTTATCTCTGTGCTCGTCGAGATTCGATAAAAATATCACGTTTACCCGTGTTGGAAAGTAAAATTGCAGTGAATGGTCAAATAGGGGTTGACTATGAGTAACAAATCTTTGGACATGTTGACGTTACGATTAACGGAATACATGTTTTACGACTCGTATTTCGTACATTTAGATATATAGAGATTTTCAATCATGTTCAAATTCAGTATTCCATGCAGACTTCGCACTTATTTCACAGTCACTACCAAACTATCAATCTACTATTGTAGATATCATTTTTTTAATCCATATATACGAATGTCGTCTAGAAATCCTAAGCTTGGGAAACAGTACGTTAACACGAACAAGTCTATACAATTTTTTTGTTCAGAAAGAGATCTTAAGTAGATGTTTGTAGCAAGGCGCGAAGCTTCTGTGTGTACATACATGTGTGCATTAGTAACTAGGCGCGAAGCATTTGTGTGTACGTATATATGTGTGTGTGCATCTGTGTGTATATGTGACACATTTGCATTTGTGTGCAACTGCGGTGTGAGAGGACTGAACGCGATCGCGCTAAAGAACTCCACGAATCAAAATAGAAATATTAAGATTTTTCGTCATCTGGTTGGTTAAAACTTGAAATGTGAAACAAATATTTTTCGCTATTTCACAGTAACTTCGCTACTGCACAGAACAGGTTACTTCGTTATTGTCCAGAACTAGTTTACATCGCTATTGATGTGGTGAACTTGACTGGATTCTACCCTATTAACACGATTAAGGGATATGCAATAAATAGTTATTTGGATCCTGTCAATTCTGGAGTTACTGTGCATGGAGAGATTATAATTGATGTGAGAGAGACAAGTGAGATCGCAGAGACGGACGGTTCCTGGTTCTATCAACATCCCAATGTCTGAAGTTTGAACTAGACTTAACGAGCTCCCTGCGGACAAGTCCATCCATGTGTTCTGCCTTACTGGCGTTTGGGGTCATTCTGTCACTCGGATGTTGTTACAGAAAGGCTTTAACGCGAAAAACATTTCTGGTGGATACACCAGTTACTTATCATACATGCCTTTTGCTGTTCAAGACTTTTCATTTAACGATATATTGTAGCTTGTGTACTTTATGGAAATAATCGTTGTAAGTTGTATAAACTACACAACCGATAAATTTAGTTTTTTGGTTTTGTTGTAGAACTATCGACTTATCCAGTTTGATCTAATTGTTCGAAGTTATACTTGAGTTGAATTTTGACCAACCTCGTTTGGGCGCATTTCGTTATGAAACCTTAAATGGCTTAAAAGTTAAATGGCTCAATGTATAAATAATGTAGGGAGGGAGTGTTGCGCTCTGAAGGACTTGTTTAGGTACTGTGGGTTGTAACGTAGGGGGTGGTTGGGGGCGAGGGTGGTGTTGTGTAGCCCAAGTTAGTCGATGGGAACCCGTTCGGTACGCTTTTTATAGTTGCACCAATCAAATCAGCCGTTTTAGTAACCATAGCGTTGGCAACGAAGAGGACACGTTGTGCGGTCAACGTTTGACATAAAATCAACACACACTGCTGTAAACGAACAACAACGTATCGCACAACATGAAAGGAGGTGGGTGAGATGAGTACTAGTGAGTTCGTGTGTGTGTGTGTGCGTGAGTTCGCTTACGTTTCAATGTGTGTGTGTGTGTGTAAGTTCGCGTGTTCGCTTACGTTTAAATGTACGCACACTACGTCCACATTCAGTGCGTGCGCCATGGACGTTGCCTCCCAAACATTGCATACATGATGTTCGAGTGAGTATATGGGACCTCATGAGTGTAGATATGTATACGAAAAACGGGATTGACCGTTCTGTTTTTGTGTAACTATAAGTGTTTGGTGAGCGTGAGTGTCAGTGTGTGTGTGTGTGTGTGTGTGTGTGTGTGTGTGTGTAGTGTGTAATCGCACGATAATCGTGAGAGGTAGGCCGATACGGTGCAAAAACGTGTGCGAATATTGTGATTCAAGTTTAATCTATGCATGTTCTTGACCCGCTTACCTCGTGCCGGTAGTTATTGTATTTCCTCGTGTCTACAGCTAATTGCAGACTTCATTTTTGCATACCTAACATGCACAATATATATATATAACCTACTTTCCACGCACACACACGCAACATACCAGCACACACATATATACATGTTCCTTTACATACTCTGCTATGTGCATGAATGTGTATCTTCCCAAACCATCCATAATTCTTGTCTCAACTATTGATAACGATCTTGTTCTGCTCCGTACTGGATACTAGTTCTCGATTTGAACTGCTGTGTGCAAAATTACGCTTGGGGCAACATAGGAAACTCAAGTAAGGTTTTTCACTTAGCCAAAGCGTACGATGGGGTGAACCCCGATGAAAATGTTCCGTACGCTGAGGTGTGTATTTATGCATGTTGTTTCTCGCATTGCTGCGTATATTGTTTAGCACATGCACGTACCCACAATAAAAGCTTGTGCGTATAAGAATGGTGGTATTACTTTCTCTCCAAAGTGTGCAGAGCTGTGAATTATATGTATATGAATGTATTCATGAACTTACATTTATGTGTGCTTGTATACTACTGTATATAAGCCATCACACTTGACAGCTCACGTACATATAGTAATTCATGTGCTTACATTAATTTCAAGAGCGAACTTTTTCTTACTTCCCAATGGAACATTAATACTTTTAATCGATACAGTTATGGATGGGTACCCACCCAAAAGGCCCGGCTACTATTAAAGGATCCGGTGAGGATCTATCCACGTGGCTAAAGAATAACCAGGTTTTGTACATTTGTTTTAAGATATATGCGCATAATATACGAGATTGTTTATATGTATGTATGTGTATGTAGATATCTCACCTTCTCATTAGTGTATAAGTAAGTGTTGCAGAACACGTGCATGTGGTTTAAGTACACATATATGCACATATACTGTTTGTATTTATGCAAACGTGTGTATATGTGTATTAGTATGCGATGTTTAATATATATAACCCGTCGTACGATCAATCACTATCTTTCAGTTTACATTGAACGTTAGATTAGTAAAAGATCGAAACCATAATTTAAAAGCGTACTCTCCAGTTTGCGGCTTCTGTACCCTTACCCTTTACCAACATGAACATGAATCGATATACTGTTTCTTAGAGCGCAGAGTTGCTTAGGTGCATCGCTAACGAGGATGGCATTATTTTTCTCTGTGATGCAAGTATTTCTTACCCCCAAGCTACAGCAAAACAAAAATGTGACATAATATCACACCCGGACTTTCATTTGAATACTACATTTAACGCGATCTTGTTTATATTCCAGTGGGCGTTGACACAAAATATTGCCGACCGATATGGGGATCTTCCTTTTCTACTAAAGGTGCTCTCCATCCGAAAGTCACTTTCCATCCAGGTTTGTGTCAAATGCGCGTACTCGCAGACCAAATGCACGAACGAGGCAAACACAAACCCATGATGCAATATACCACGCTCGCACACAAAGATGACGATCTCCTTTCATGAAACTCTTTCATCAAGCTATGTGCCAACGCGTACTCGCACACATGAAAACGTAAAATTTCGTAGATTGTTTCTATCCAACAATGTGTCAGTGCTATGCATTCGTATACACCCCTACCATCACTCATGTACAAACAGGCTTCTACACACGACATCTGAAAGTGATTTGTTTTCTTTCTGACGTGTATTAGATACATTATTTCATGTTTCATTTAAAGTACATAATTTCAAACACTGTCGAGAGGTTCACAGACATATGAATATTTATGAAACTCAAGACACCTCGTTTCACTTCATAGGCACATCCTAACAAGTCCCTTGGAGCGATTCTTCGCAGGAACAACCCAGAGAACTACCCGGATGCAAATCACAAACCAGAAATGTGCATTGCCCTGACTGATTTTGCTGGTATGCAAGTTACACACTTTCATATACTTACATGCGCAAGTAATAGAAACACGTAATTTCACGCACATACGTGCACACGCACGATATATACATGTATATCTACACCAACACCCACGCGCATACAGTGGTAATTTACATAACAATTCAGTAGGTTAAGATCTCGTTCATTAACGGGATTTACCAAACGAACAACTCCACCAACTAAGCAAAGCCATACACCGCAACCCGTAGGTCAAGAAAGAGTACTCAATCTTTCAGTCCTTACGGAATATTCGTACAAATAAATATAAACTTTAACTACCCACTGCAATCAAATGTACAAATACGCATAAGACATACATCCGCTGACACCCACCTACAACTCTCATTTTTCATTCGTAAATATGTTTAGGTCTAATGGGATTCAGACCATTGTCAGAGATCGTTGAAATCCTGGACAATTGTCCAGAGCTATTAAGTATTGTCGGCCAGACAAACGCTAATACGCTGAAAGCAGCAGTGTATCATGACCCCAAACATGCGCATGAAGGTAACTAATAACTTCATATGAATATTTTACCTATGGATGTTTTCGCATTTCGTTTTGCGTTCATCTGTCGTGAGTGGAAGTATGAGTCGATACAATCCGATGTGGATATGGATATAGATACGTTTGTGTGTTGTACACTTACCTGTGTTGTACTGTTTTCATGACTGTAGATATGCGATACATTTATACTCAATATTTTGTAATTTTAATCCTACTTCGTATTTTTTTTGCAGCTGGAATTTCTGAAAACCTCACACCGCTTCAACACGCCTTAAAGTCGTGTTACAGTACTATGATGAACGCTTCAGATAGTGCCATTAATACCGCTCTAGCAAAACTGATTCCCAGATTAAAGGCCAAAACGGTACATGTCCATACTTTTAGGAGAGTGTTTTATATGCGTATATACTTGTACTGTATGTACACGTGTACGTGTTTGAATAATATACGTATGTGTATTTATATGTGGAGTTATGTAGCTCTTTTTGAACGCTGGCTATATTGCCTTTCTGTATGCCCGAATTCATTTCTCCTTTGTGAACTATCAGTGAAGGTGAATAGTTTTAATATGTTGGATTGTCGTTATTAATACAGATCGTTTTTGTACCAAGTTCGCACGATCAAACAATTCAGTTACGTATGCACCTGTTTATGCGAAAGCAACGCGTCGTATACAGTGTGCATCGCATTTCGCCTTCCATACTTTTCGCCTATAGAATTCATGTTTCATACAACACGTAACAAACAGAATCCGAACCAGGTGGAAGATCTTATTCTTACAGTCAACGAAGACTTTCCGAACGATATTGGATTGTTTTCTTTGTATTTTCTTAATTACGTGCAATTGAGCCCTGGAGAATCCATGTTTATGTCCGCAAACGAACCTCACGCTTATTTGAGAGGAGGTGTGTATGCATATGCGTCTACATTACGTCTGCCAGTGTGAGAGGTAGTTTGTGCTATATGTTCGTTTACGTTGGCAAAGAAAATTCATATTGTGTGAAGACTATGTGCAGTCCACAACATCGTTTGTACAACCTTTTCAACGTTATTGAACCAGACTGTTGTGTTCCAACGTTTCAATACTTGTGTGTACATACGGTGCACGATTTCGTTTATATATCCTATAAAATTTCTGTGTGCAGATTGTATTGAGTGCATGGCGTGCAGTGATAATGTTGTTCGCGCCGGCCTGACTCCCAAGTTTAAGGATGTGTCCACCCTGACTGAGATGCTTACATACACATACGGTCCGGGAGAAGGTAAGATTCTCCAGGGCACTACCGTAGATGAGGTATGAATACGTGTAATGTATGTATGTAAGGGAAAGAACAGCCGTGCAAATGTGTATGCGGATTTTCACCCATACACACCAATATATAAAGATGCTTGCATTGCGGTTTTTTTGACCCTGCTTGCCATGAAGATGGTGAGTTTAAAGGTCGATTTGAAGTTCCAATTATTAAGGCAATGTACAGTGTTATCCTACGCCCCGTCCCACACATTTACACACTCTACGATTGTATGTCGCCCATAAATATATACGTGCACAGTAGTTCTAATCCTCTAGATCTAAGCAGCTCGTTTGCAATGCACACCTCACACCTACACTACATTCACACAAACATGTATATGTATCTGTCTAGAACTATAGAATTTTTGACCCACCAATCGAGGAGTTCACATTAGCGAAGATAGATATTAGTGCCAATACTTCATACGAACTTCCGGCTGTGGATGGACCAAGTCTTATTCTAGTAATTGAGGGTACGGGTTCCGCTGGAGATATTAATTGCATCTCAGGTATATCTTACACTATGTACACAAACACATGCAACTCATATATGTCATTTCCAAGGCACATCCGCTCATACGCACGCACACACGTCGTTTAGTCAGCTTGTATATTTTAGTGTACATACGTACGCGAGTATCACAATATTCCGACTACTAGCACAAGCAATAAATTCATGCGTGCACATGCGTGCGTGCAATCTATCAAAAGTACATACTCATTTCGCTTAAACAACATATCAATACATTACGACATACGCATAAACATACTCACACTCTTGTGCCCGTACATGTATCCAGGTACAACAATATTCCTTGCGGCAGCTACTGCATTATGCATATCCGCTACAGAGCAACTCATAGCTTATCGTGCCTTCTGCACTCTCTGAGCAGGAATCAATATGCTATGCAGGTTTCAGAACGTGTTTTCACCTTTTAATCGCAAGGCATCAATTAGATTATTTTCAGTCCTATGGATCACTACGAATATAGAACAAAGATGTCAAAAGTTTACACTAGGTTGCTGCAAGAGGAATTGTATCCATATGATACACACGCTATACGTGGGGACATAAGACGTATATATATATACGTACATTGTAAAAGGAACGACTATAGTGAAAAAATGGAAATACAGATCACATTTGCACGTTTACTTGGCCAACGCAACAGTACGTCTAACGTGTTTAAAGTTGAACGGTAGTATAGTATGCCGAAAATTGTGTATTTGAGGCAGCGAAATTTCGAAGTCAAATGTTTTCACTACCATAATATTTGAAATATGATAGTGTTCTCTACGCACAACCGGCGTGATTGGCATCGACCAGCTCCCCCTTGTTGCATATAATGCCCTCTAGACATGTGTAACGTGAGACTCTGCTTGAGATTGACTATACACATATACGGGGATCACATTGCCTCTTACATGTTGCAATGTGTTTGATATGCCGACCTACTACGTACTATGGTTATTCCTGAGAGTGAGTCCTAGCCTATCTCACCTGGCACGTATTCTTAATTAAGAATAAGAAGGGTTTAGGGTTTCCAATCGCACCAGTAGCTTTTCCATAAGTTATTGTAGGACTATCAAGCCTAACAATCTGTACTACCAACATTTCTTTCCATATCCACTAGCGCTAACTACGTTTCTACATTGTACATAGGATTTTTTTATTGAAATGAATTTGAAACTATATACATCCAGTTAACGGCGTCGAGTGCCACCAAATCCAGAGCTGCTACCCATACTACTGGAGCTACCCCCTCCAAATCCACCACCACTTCCACCCCACGAACTCCCACCACTCCCTCCCCACGAACTTCCACTACCTCCTCCCCACGCACTGCTTCTCGCTTGATATCCACCATTATTGTAGCCACCGCCATATCCTCGTCGCCCACCGCCCATCCTGTATACATGTGAGTAAGTCCGGTGATATACATGTGAATATGTTGCGTATGTGAGTTGTATACGGGTGCGTAACGTGCTATCCTTTCAAGGGAAAAGAATACTTCCTAATCGTGCGAGGAATAATGTGTTTGTTTCAGAAATGTCGGGCATGTGGTCTCTGCAACAGCAAGTATAGTAACAGTAACAAGGACTTTGGAAAAAACCATAATATGCTTGATAGTTTACCACGATTAACATCGTGCTGTAAAATCAGCTACTATAATATTATCAAACACCTGTATACTTCTGTCATACGCACATAATACATGCATGCACTGACACCTAAACTACATCTCATGGAAACATACACAATAAGACATAATATTACTTACAACATGCCAGCAAGATAGCCCAAACCACCTCCAATACCAGCACCTGCGTATATGGACATATCAAAGTAGTGAGTGTAATGATTGTGCTATTTACAATATGTGTATAAGATACATACATACGTAGGCGTGCATGCCAAGTCTATGTACTTTTCACGATCAGAACAACCCAATATCTAAAACCAGAAAAAAGTACGAAAGTGAACACAAATAGACTGTACAAACATGATATGGAGATCAATATAAGACCACGCTACGCGCAATACATACACGCGAGCATAAGACGGGCGCTTATACACAGATAAACAACTCATCGACCCAGAGCAACAGAACTCGCTCCACTGCTGGACACATTCGAACTAGATTACGCTTTCATGACGGTGAGTATCTCGTATAAATGAACACACCTAAGAATACAAGATTCTTACCTGGCCAGAAGCCCAAACCTCCCAACCCAGCATTGGCTGCAGGAGCTGTACCCGACGAGCTCGCTCCACTGCTATATGTACCCGAACTTGACTGAGATCGAGTGCTTTTGTACGGTGGCGGGGGTGCTCCAGAATTACCGCCATTCCCGTATCCACCGCCGTATCCCCCACCGTATCCCCCACCGTATCCACCCCCACCCCCTCCACTACCCCATGTGCTTCCGTTGTTTTCGTTCGTTGTCCTGTTCCCCCGTACTGTGAATGCTTTGTATAGATAATATGCTGCTTGGAAGGTAAAGAAAAGACATGATTAGAGATGAATGTATAGGCGTGTCAAGTTAAGATCAACATGATGGGTACGATGATGACGCAATCGTGCCAAAGCATGTTAAACTGTAGTACCCCGAATATGAACATTACGTGTGTGTATTTCGCTAGGACACATATACGTGCACACCGTATTTGAAACCGTCGTCGTGCCAACAGTTTGTAAATACAACAGTGTCAACACCGCACATGTTAGTATGTTCTACTGACATGTGCATTGTTCGTGGGTGCAAAAGACGCTGAAAATTTAGTATTCGTCACTGATAAGGTACTCCACATACCTCCCATAGCTAACATGCCGTAAAACAACCAAGATCCTTCACCACTTCCCGGCGAACTACTGTAGTTGTCATACTGATTGAAAGTAGAAGGCCCACGGCCACGCTCTCTACGTTTTCCACCACGCCCGTGTGAATTTTTGTATTCAAGTTTGTACTCTAGCCCACAGCTGCCCTTTAGAATGTAGGGATCGTTGGGTGAATCATAGCCCTCACATGTAACTACGAGTTGTCCAAACTTTATATCTGACGGCATGTCCGCTTTGCATTCCCACTGTACATCTATATAAATATGTATGATTGTGCGTAAATATCTGTTTACATCTACTGTATGTGCATTCGTGTGTGTATGTAGTTCTCTTTGTTTTGAGTGTATTCGTTAATGTGCAACGTAAAATTATGAAGTATGTGGTGATCGTCGGCAATAACACAACATTCACGGGAGATGACTTTTAGGTATAAACCTTATGCCTGATACAAATCTTATAATGACTTTTAGGTATAAACCTTATGCCTGGTACAAACCTTATGCCTGACGGCAAGTCAGCTCATGTTCGTTCAAGCGCATAACCATGGTACAACTATACTCGTACCCACCCGCACGCAAATTCACTCACCTATGAAAACAATACCAACACCAACACCCCCCTCCCCCCCCTCACCCACCCACACACACACACAAAGATTAAACACGAACGCACCACAAAGTAAATATATTCCTAGATAAACACTATCTATGTATACGCATACCTCCCATTCCATCGTCACCTCGGTTATAGCACTGAACAACATCTGGCTCGTATTCCTTGCTGGCAGAACCTCCTGCGCAGGTGATCTGGATATATGCCAATACAAGTCGTAATATGCGATTGTAAGTGGGTAAGTGAATGAATGAATGAGTAAGCCAGTGAATGAAGACAGTGAGAGTATGGGTAAGTGTGTGTACTTGTGTGCACTGTAGGAAATCATCTGAAGGTGCTGTCATGGAGTGTGTAAGGCCTTCTAGCTATACTATCGACAAACATGGTACCTATATAACTGTGCATATGACACGATGCACATGCACGACTGGTGCGTACAACTACCTGTGGGACCGGTTCACTTCGTCTGCCTGTGGTGTATTTTCCTTGATTCAACGTTAGTGTTTTAACGTTGGTGAGGAGCACTTTCTCTGAAAATGTACAACCGGACAGTACATTAGGGTATGAATTTGAGAGACACTAGCATGACGATTTGTTTGTGTATGCATGAATCCATGTGTACGGCATGTGTTGTACACGAGTACATACGATGGCACAATCGAAAGAAAAGGTTTATAAGGTTCGCCCTTGTATAAACGCATACATGTTTGCATATTTACTTTACTATAATTTGTTATGTGTACATGCTGGTAAACGAGTACTCTGTGACTCCAAAGCCAAGAGTACAGTCTACTTGTACACTGCACACCAATAAGCGTTTACGTGGAACAAAATATCTGCACACATAATTCACACACATTATTACCGACGCACCATAAGCATTTACACCAATGCACGCCGCTAATAGTAAATACGCTGACCGCATGCTGGCAGGCACGTAAGTGTATGTGATCAAGCTAGCGAGCTGTAATTCGAGTGAGAAAGTGAGTGAGTGGGTGTGTGTGTGAGTGAGTGTGTGGGTGTGTGACTGAGTGAGTGTGTGCGTGTGTGTGTGTGTGTGTGTGTGAGTGTGTGTGTGTGTGTGAGTGTGTAGTGTGTAGAGTGTAGTGTA
>JAWQFL010000012.1:1210805-1320805 GCA_033442365.1 Creolimax fragrantissima
ACATAGTTATGGGTCAAACGTCTGTTTACAATACACTATTTGTACACGCATGCGCTCATCCATACATGTATAGACACTCATACTCAAATATAACACATTAAGACTTCATCACAGTAATTGTTATACTGATAACATACCTGTACTTGGACACAGTGGGCAATTGAATAGGACACTCCTAAGCACACACTGATATGCACATCCACTCATCTTGAAAATATATGTCGAAGTATGTATACACAAAAACAAACATGAAACATTCTTCATACAGAAGAGCGTCGTCCCTTTCCTCCTCATCACCCTCGACTGCCGTAAGAGTCTGCTCGTTTAGATTCTCGAGAAGTTATTTCACAAGCAGATAGTCAGCCGTTATACACAAGCAAATGTTACACAATGAGCTATTGTTTAATACTCTGATCGATAAAATCGTCTGAAAATTCGTCCCTATACACATGAGATGTACTAGTAAGCTATACTGGTTCAATGTACCGTTTACTGATCAGCGTCCGATCCATCTGTAATGTTGATATGAAACACTGAAAGAACGTACTTTTGTTCTCGACAAAATATGTAACACACATATATTGTATATTGTGTATGCATGAACATATATTCGTTATTTATGTATATATGGACCAGTGCGCGTGTTTGTCATATCTATTCAGTACTTGGACGACATATTTCGTACATGGGTGAGTGTGTGAGGTAGTTATAGACGTATGTTGTACTGATAACTTTCAATATTTATCACCCAACGTGAATGAACCTCTTATATGCTAGAGCTTTGTACCTATACTCGCATCCACACACACGTGTACATACATCCCGCATACAACACTGGGGGATATGTAAACGTTCACTGTCCGCGCCAATAGCAGGATAGCATTTATAACGGAATACGAATACACATAGTTATGGGGTCAAACGTCTGTTTACAATACACTATTTGTACACGCATGCGCTCATCCATACATGTATGCACACTCATACTACAAATATAACACATTAAGACTTCATCACAGTAACTGTTATACTGATAACACACCTGTACTTGGACACAGTGGGCACTTCAAGTGCGGAAGTCGTTCGCTCCTATGTGTTTGCCCGTCTGATATCCCATACTCTGGTCAACGTTTTGAAAATGTTCTCTAGAGATGGGCTCTTCCCATCCGATATCCCATACTCTTGTCAACGTTTCGAAATTGTCTTTGAGAGCGCCCATCCTTACGAGAGGACATGCAAATAGACTGAACAGCTTTGTCCTTATGATTGTGTTTATCTATGAAACATACATTGAAAGTCAACCACCCCACTTTCACACGGGACACTCTTTCCCAATATACTAGTCCTCACACACAAATACACGAACACGCACACATAATCTTACCACGTAGAATTTTTGAGTACGTATATTCGATATATATTTGTTAGGTAGTACACTATGTGCTGTTCGCCCAATACCAAGTACTATGTTAATATTCTGGATACATGTGCTAGTGGGCTAGTTGATGAAGTCGCAGGACACAATAGCAGTTCTCGGAAAAAATCTGCAACCCTAATCGGTATGTACATCAGCGAGATGACTACCGCAAAAGTTATGTTGACGTCACTGAGGATTGAAATCGTAGCAGCACTGCAATCCCATTCATGTGGTTGCCAAGCATGTTAACATCGCACTCATACTACTCGTTGTATTGAAGAGCAGGATATACTTTGATTTTACTACGATATGATATACACTATATGTCCATGATACATCTGAAATACATAGGGTTTAATACACACGCACACACGCAAATGGCCTGTTATAAAGGGGTAAAATAAAGATAGAGTAGGGATAAAACTGGGAGAATTCTTTTATACAAAGACAGCCGTTTAATGAGAAAAATAGGGCATACACCATTGCACTAAACATGCTAAACGCAGAACGTTTGAAAACTAGCGTATATGGCGAGCAAGCTGGGAACAGCTGTCCATGTTAAGAATGCGAAAATCGCTAAAATTCCATGTTTCCACACGAGTGTATCAACAGGGTGGCAGTGGAATAAGTGTACGGATCAGGGGAGATGGAAAGTAATGCTGTCCAGCATTTTGTATGTAAATAAAATGCACTAGATTGCTGCAACAAAAGTAGACATTGATAGTGTCCCTCAATCTAATATTACCGGCGCTGGACGTACAACGGTATGCAAGATTCGAGGCAAAAACAGTACATCTCGGTCAATGTACTCGCATTGCGCGAGCTTAATATGGTTTATAGAACAGAGAAGTTGGTGAACTGTTTGTTGTTGAAAGCGCTATATATATCATGCACCTTGCTAAGCGACAATCCCCACACTTCCAATATCTGAAAGAATGGAGCACCGATTGCCTGATCCCTACTGCTTAGCCTGTAACGGCACTTGTTCAAGCTTAAGTAAATGAGCAAAATAGCATGCTTCTAAACGTCGGAACACTGGTCTTCTGACTTGAACTCTTGGAACTTGTGTATACACGAACGTGAATTCCATGCAACATGACAAAACAAGATGTGCGTCATGAATCATTTCGTATGTTGTTCTTTATGCTATTAACATGGCGTGTGGTACTACGAAGAGAAAATAGAAACGATTATTCCCATGAAATCTTAATATAAGACAACTCAAGCGAAGACTAACCAATAATTCCAGGATATAGAAAATAAGGACATATAACAACAACCCCGCACGTATGAGGCTGTACATGCTTTTTATGTATTGCAAAAAGAATACAAAACATACCGACTGTCGGTATCAAACAGATACACTTAACTTCGTCTATATAAGTGTTCACTTCCATGTATTAATATGCTGGGCACGAGAACGTCGATTAAATGATTCAAGTCAACAATACGCCCAGTTCTTCTTTCGTCATGCCATCAAGCAAAAACTTACACCATCCCTTCTGTAATAGTTTAACGCACAATCAGGGTCAGTCGAGAGTTTATGAATCATCACACAGGCCACCCGACCAGCATGAACGAGTACACATGGCTGATAATATGGGCAAAATATAGCTTTCTACCTCACCTCACTCAATACTCAATTCAGGATAATATGGGCAAAATATAGCTTTCTACCTCACCTCACTCAATACTCAATTCAGTACTCAAACTCAACACACACACTATTCAACTCACACACTCACTAGATGGATACTTCACAGACTACGTGATGTATTCATATGGATGGATGAGTTGAGTACATTCGGATGTCTACCGCTTCCACTTCGATTAGACAGAGGAAACCTTGTCAAGCCACACGGGTATATCAATTGCTTCCCACGTATAACTACACCAATAATAAATGTGATTTAATGGTCCTAAGACAGATAACGAGTAGCGAGTTTCAATAAGCACAAAACTTAAAAAAAAATGATCTGGTCGACAAGTATAGTCAACGAAACGCATCGCATTTCAAAGACAACACTTAATAGATGGTTGAACGGGGATTACTTACCAAGTGTTGCGTTCGATGACAACAACTTGAATCTGTGCGTGGTCAGATTTATTTAAACGGTAGTTCGGCTGAGTGCAGTGAGTGAGTGAGTGCAGTGGAGATGAGAGGGAGTGGGAGTGGGAGTGGGAGTGGGAGTGAAGGAGAGTGGAGTGGAGTGAGTACTGAGTGAAACTGTGAGTTTGTGTGTATGTGTGTGTGTGTGCCACTACTGTTCATCCGTATGTGTCTGTCTGTCTGTCCAACTTGAGTGCTTGAGTACTGGTTTGGGTTGTCACAAGATGATACGTTCAAATCCAGTATTCATCCGTTTGACATGAATTAAAAATAAATGTCTTTTGAATAGAAAGAAATATTTAAAAAAAATACATTGAATATGACCTGGAAACAAGTATGAAAAATACATTGAATAAATAGTTTAATCATTAAAACCCGTTCAGTTATTGGAAGACAAAGGAAGAAAAAAAACTCTACATTCTTCTGATCCAACTCATTTCATATTTATTGATTAAAGAAGTCCATAGAAATCGATAGAACAAACCATTGGAGCATTACTCCGCTCGCTCCAAAAAAAAACTCGAAACAAGTTTTAAATCAATCAAGAAGGAGAAAAATATCCTGATGTTACATACAATAAACGTACTTCTTTAATCTATTCAAATACTGTATTCTATTGGCTTCTTTATTAACACTCGGAGTTGTGCGAGATAAAGCACAAAACTCATTGGAAAGGCTTAATATCCAATCATAGAATGACTTGGCTCTAAACACCAGTAGAAATCCTTATAATTTGAGACATCCATCGTTACAATCAATTGTCTGATGTTTCTGTCGGTTAACTCCTTCTTTTAACCAATCAAATCTGCTCAGCAACTGCCTCCTTTCAAGTCTTGGAAGATTTTCTGAACCTCCTCCAAGCCAAAACTCCATATCGTCCGTCTATCGTCCGTCCGTCATAAACCCTAAACCCTCCCTCCCCTTATCATTTCCAACCGCAATCTACTCATTCGATTCCTTCACTGCACTTCCCGAACCGCCCACTCACCCACTCACCCCACTCACCGACCTCACACGCCTTCCAGTTGTGTCGCTCAAGTCGTTCGGTTGTGCCTGTCACTCAAGTCGTTCAATTTTAATGATAAGATGAATTATGGGGTACCATATACACACCAAGAATTGACGCAAAAACCTATAACCTTAACCTTCATCTTGAACCTTGAAACTTCAACCTTACCTTCCGTTACTTTAAGGTTCACGTTGTGCGTCCGTACATTCCGTTACATTAAGATTCACGTTGTGCGTCCTTACCTTGACTGACTTGACCTTTTGCTTTTGACTAACTTGACCTTTTACCTTGCCTTGCGTTCTCAACTCATCCGTTTCTCGTTTTGTGTGGGTGAGTGGGGCTGGATTGTATGCATGTATGTGTGTTTTTTTTCTTCGGGTTTTAAATGGAAGAAGTCTACTGCGCTCTCTATTGAATATGACCGAACAAATAGAACTTGAAAAAAAATAAGTGAGACGTACTGAAAGGTTAAGAAGAAAACACTCCCACAGTAGGTTGGTTGTTGCATCAATATTTCGCTTTATCGTTTAAATACGGTTTCAAAACCGGTTATTGCCTTCCTTTCATCCCCCTATTCCCTATTCCCCATTCTTTACTCCCGCCCCCCTCCCCATCTACGCTTTTTTGGTGTGTTGGTCTCTCTCTCTCTCTTGTGTGTTTGAACGCTCAAGTCATATAATACTTCGTTCCATTCTTGTTGCTACGTTTACTGTACAACCAGCGTCGTGTGTGAGGGGCAAGTGTGTTTTATTTTAGTGAAAAAATAATTGATATCTCTATAAACCACGTTGAAGTCTTTCATAAAACGCTATAGTTAAGTCATTGTCCCTCATTGAACCAAGTAATCCATTGCGAGCTGGTATGCAAACAGTCTTCCACACGGTTTCGTAGATATTTTTTATGACCTCAACAAGTTATGTCCGCGGAATGCCCCCACACAGCGACTATTTTAACTGGAGAGGTAGCATCAGACGTTAGACCCGAGTACATGACGGTATGGTAAACATTTCTAATTCTGCTGATACCACGCAATCCTTTTCAATGAACAATCTGCTTCATAATGCCCATGAGCAAGGGCTTCGCGACTTCACTCGAGCCCGTAATGGTCAGCAAAATGTTTTTGCCGAGCATGATCATATGGGAATGAATAGTTTCACCACAGTAGCAGACAGTGGTACCACTAATGTCATTCGCCAGAATTTACAAAGGCAAGAGGTGCCAAGAGGTGAGATGTGGCAACAGCCTATTGATGACACAGTCGTTCCACTTGCGACGAGTGGATATGAAGGTCACCATATGAGGCGTCAAAATGATCCCTCTTTTCGCGGCCACATGTTGGGCAGCCAAGATCTGCACCAGCAACATCATCAACAACAGCAACAGGCGAAACAACGGCAGACCCAGTATTTTCCCGAGTCACAGTCCATAACTGAACTTGGACAGTACACTTCCAGCACCACTAACACAACGCCCCCTATACAGGGTATGTGCAGCACAGCGAGAGATCATAGTTCTGGACATAACAAGACCCAAACTGCCTATGATTATAGTCAACAGTATGATAATTACCGTGCGAGAAGCGGTAGTCTCCATCAAACCCTCTCACAAAGTAGCAACCCCCGGTACACTTACTCACAGGATCAGCAATTCGCAAGGGGAACTACTGGTTATCCAAACGACTCGTCGCACGATAATATAGACGAATATCGGTCAAGGAGGTTTTCACAGTACAGTGAGAATGGTCGAGTTTACAACGCAATTCGCACTAGCATATCCAGTACACATGGTGATAGACAAGGGCGGAGCTTAGCTGTAGGTTTGAAGCCTACCAACGTATTGGACAGAATAGAACATCAAAACCCGCACGGCTACAACCGCTACAATAATGACAACACAAATAGTAATATTGGAAACCAACATGAGGAATATAACCGCAGCGAACACCGCGTAAATGCTACCCGTAGTTTTGATACACCACGTATCTATGCTGGCGGTGGGATGTGGTCGACAAGATCAACGAACTCGGATGGCAGCCATGGATACAATTATGGACAATCCGAACGGTATCATATGCAGTCGCATGGTAAGTTTGGTGACAAATGTATGTGGGAGTTGGGAAGTGACCGAGGTTGGGCAAACAATCACCAAGGCCCCCGATCCAGTGACAGAGATGGTATCGATTTCTCGACTGGGGATATAGATCTGAAGCAGCCAGAAAAAAAGATGCCCCCAAACCGGAGACCTCCGATTGTTAGACTGGACAGGCCATGCACGTAGGTCAATTGTAGTAGCGCTGCTTTTGTGTTGTGAAATGCTGTGCTTTAATTTTGTATTTGATAATTGTCTTTATGAGCGTGCTAGCAGGACATTTCTACGACAGTATCCAGGTCTCAGTTTACTGTGGATTGTATTCTCCCTTTTCCGCTAGATTACACATCTTACATCTATCCATACGGATGATTTAAAAATCGATGGTCTCTAATGATTTCTCAACCGTTCTTTATGTACTGTTCCTATTGGGGATATATTCGTCTGTAATGTATGTTTATGCTTAGACATTGTGGAATCACAGAAAGCTGTACATGGCGACCTGGTCCTGATGGCAGGAGTACACTATGTAATACTTGTGGCTACTTTTATCGCCGGCGGAAATGTCTAAGCAAGAAACGGGAGGGATTACATCGCCCGACAACGAAAGTCGCAAAGGACACTACCGATGCAGATTATAACTCAGCTAACCATAGCAACTGCACTAGCCTTAAGGACTGAAGTGAATACTTGAATGTGAATTATTTGCAATTTTAAGGATGGTTAATCCTGTTTGCATCAAAAGACGAGAGAAGATATGTGGGCCGGGGATTAGGAGAAGAACTCTGACCGATAGTGTACATATACAGAGTATATACCATTGAACTCCTTTGTAATCTTTCGATAAGACAAAAAAATTAGACTTGTACAGTAATGGGAAAAATATACATAACGAATGGACCGTTTCGGTACAGAGTATTGTCACCGCGATCCAACATGTTATATAGAAGACAATTCAATATATAACCGCAAAAACATATCCATGCTTTCAATTCGACAAGTTAAAAAAACTCATAGATTATTATATATTAATTCGACATGATACTGCCAAATAAAGTAGTTTTGATGATATATATATACAAAAAACTATTAATATGCTTTTGGCATACGAAAGCGATATTTTTAATTAAACAAATCATATTACAATGTGACTATGTATTCTTGAAATCAATAGGCCCAGCCTGTTCCAGTGGGCATAGCAACAGCATCGTATCACATCGAAACCAACTCCTACTAGTAGTAGGTTTCTTCAATGATAAAATATTTCGACAAAACACACTTGGTATTTTCCAGCCTTTTTCTCTTGGCAGCTCAACGAATTCCAGCAACAGTGTTGGCATCTACTTGCTCAAAAAAAGTAGTCGATGATGGATATGATGATCTCATGCTTCAAGCGACAGAAGTCCATCGACAAGACTTTTTTCATGTTCACCCAAGGTTACATCAGCAGTTGTATTGTTCGTGTCGTTTCGAACCTTTGTATTGGAACAGTGCACATCGCCACTATGAGAGATACGAGACGAGAGAGAAAATCAACATACGGGCGTATTCTCGTAATAGAAAATATCTGCCTTTTTTAAGCATCCTCATTAACAGAAATATATTCGTCGTGCATGCCATTGCTGAAACAATTCGCAAGTTTATTTAGCAAATGATGTTAGCTTTGGTAGTACCACACGTAGCACTGTGTACATGTCATTCATATTCTGCAGTGTTACTTCAGTAAACGCAAACGTTGCCACCACATCCGACAAGGAACGAGAGGTATTAGAGGGATGCAGCTTTTCCATTAACAGCTGAACATGCCAGAACTGTCCATTGTTTGAGTACTTGTATAATGGACGTGGGTCGAACAGCATGGTGGTGGTCGCCATGTTTTCTATACAACACACAATAGCATCGGCTATGCTCACCCATTCTGAATAGCCAGTGACATTCATTCATCCCAATTCGTTGCAAACTTACGTTACCGTCAAGAATATGAAACACGGTACATTGTTTTATTCATGTGTAAAGTGTCATTGGATTTGCCAATAAGCAACTCACAGATACATCATACATTAAATATCCACCCTCGGATCATTGCGTGAGATATTACAGAGTGCAGAATATCACAACGTACCCGTCCGAGGCGAAAGTCAATAGTACATGACGTGCAGTACAATCTTATTTAGTTTAATTGATCTATTGACGGTACAATTTTCCTTAGTATAATATATACTATTCATGATTGATCGAAGCAAACAGCAAACAAATGTCGAGACAAACGACACAAAAAGTACTCAAGGAAGCACTCAGGTTCAGTGCTTTCTCCAGAAGACTTTATTCACGTCTCGACAAACTCGAAGCGAATGCAGGGTTTGGTGAATTGATAATTTGGTGCATGCATGTACTTGACAATATATTCTACAATACGGAAGAAGTGATCATATCAGGATGATAATTTGGTGCATGCAAGTACTTTGACAATATATTGTGGTGTTTCCTACAATACGGAAGAAGTGATCATATCAGGATCCTCTCTCTGGCTTCATATTCTATGCCGTAGCAATTACATCAATAATATTTATCATGTGGCAGGTTGATGACGTGGGCGAAACTTCACAATTGGCTGTACAGCACTGGCTTAGGCACCTCTAATTCCACTACCGTAAACGCCCGACTCACAACCAGACGGTTAGTTCATCGAGCTCAGCTCATGTCACTATCATCGCAAGCAATAAGTCGTGTATGTGTAACAACTGACGCACCTTGCATATAGTGATATCTCCCTCATTTGTGTGTGTGGGCGAATCACAGTGCCCTAAACAAACCACCACACAAGTTGGCTTCCAGTGTTGCAATGGTTCCAGAGTTGTAATACACTTTTCGACGGATTGGTATACTTGAGAAAAGTGAGTTGTTGCCCATCTAAGACAGTTCGGCTAATATTTCTATTCTATAACACATATGTGGTGATGACAGTTGGTCAGGGTGTTTGCTGTCAACTTGGACAGCGAGTAATTGTTTCTCGGACGTTAACGCCTCAGTCACCATCAGCAGGAACGACATGCCTACTTTCTGACATTTCGCACGCGGGATCGACAATTATTGTTCCAATTTAAACTAGTACAGGGTTTTGACAGTAATTATATAAGCAATTTGCACATTTATCGTCGCATCAATGTTGGTTTGCATGAATAAAGTTTCAAATCTGTACGTGTGTGTACCAATAAATCGAGTTACGGACTTAAATCTCATACTCAAACTCATTAGTTTCTATATCTTAGCTTCGGTTAGCCACAAGCACGTTGACAGAGCAACTCGAGATAGTGAACCAAAGGCTGACGTTGCCTACATTTGTCTATCAAGTGTCGTATTTTTTAGAAACCTTCACCTTCAATGGTAACTTAGCCTTCTCTCGGTCTTGCGGTCTTGCGGTCTTGCGGTTTCTTACCATGTGTATTCTGTAATTTCATTCTTGCTCGGTTCAATTTCGTAGGCGCAGTGCGTTGAAAGACTAGAGACAAAATATAATAAACAAATAAACCCTTTGTCTAAATTTGCTTCTCATCCGATTGAGTCTTTTACGACGGTGAGGGTGTTTTATAATATTCAATGTCGATATTCATCTTCGAGCGCAGAGCCATATAACAACCGACAAACGTTGATGAATTTCTAGTTGACGACCATTAAACAGATATGGGATTGTTAAAACACTTTGCATGGATCACGTTTTTTTAAGACAGCTCTGCTCAACATCAATGAGAGGACGGGCACAGTAACACCAAATACGAAAATCGGGTAAATTAAGACGCAAATCGGGAAAATGACTCACACAATCCCGATTTTACGTGTTCAACCCTGAATCCATCCGAAACTATAATATCCAGCAAACGTTCGATTCAAATTTTCTCTTCCAATTCCGAAAATCAGGAACATTTTAAACTATATTAGCTTTGCCCAAATCCAGATATTCGATATATTTTATATGCACTCAAGTATGCTTTTGGCTTTGATCCAAAATGTCCACGGTTGGTAAAAAGATGTCCTGTTATGCAGTGTGTGTGTGTATGTATATACATTTGTATATGTGTGTGTGCGTGAATATATGTATGTATGTATGTATGTATGTGTGTGTATGTGTGTGTGGTGTGTGTGTGTGTGTCTGCGTGAATATATGTATGTATGTATGTGTGTGTGTGTGGTGTGTGTGTGAGTCAGTGTGTGTGTGAGTCAGTGTGTGTGCGTGTGTGTGTGTGTGTGTGTGTTACGTATGTATGTATGTTACGTATGTATGTATGTATGTATGTATGTTTTGTGACTAATGCATATACTTGAGTGCACTCACTACCCTACTACGCCCTAGTTTATGCTCACTACGACAACTACTGCTGCGTGAAGTACAGCTCTACCACAAACGTGCAGTACTGCTACTAGTTGCTTCCTGAAGAATGCGAGTTACTAGCCCCGAATCCTTGTTGTTTCATTTCCTAAATCCCGAATAAAGTGACTTGAAAAGTAAAAGCAAATAGCATAAAGATGAAAATTGCGAAAGATACGAACAAGTGTGAACGAAGCAACATTGCTAGCGTTAGTACATCGAGTTTAACACATTGTTGTAATGGAGACTTCTTTTCCCTGCACACGCGTAAGGCCCATCATGATTGGAACTTTTCCATTCTCAACTTATGCTGAGCCACAGAAGTCAACTGAGGAGCTTCTATCAGTAAATTTTGCTGCACTCAATTTTAACGCTTTTGTCTTTCACAGAGCAAACACCAGAACAATCAATTACCATAGCACTTATAAATGAACAGAAGGTCACATAAATGACAACCCATCTTTGACATCTTTACTTTTACTATAAAAGGCGCAAATATTTATTTCTAGTCTGCTTCTCTTGCTTGGCGTCCTTGGCCTCGAAAATTCTCAATATATATCATCAAATCCTTTTTTGGAGCTTTAGTTAGCTTCCCAATTCCTCTTATGCAATCATGCCACCAACGATGTCGTAGACAGTAAAAAAATAGTAACAACCGTTGCAACTGATATCAACCAGAAGAGTTCCTTTCCAGGCAGAAGTAGACTGTTTTTTAAATCCGATAATTGCGCCGGAACCCAGGATGACTGCGGCTGCTGGTAGCGAGAGTGCGAGTTGAAGATAGTGGATGAGTGAGTGAATGTGAGCAATCACGGTTACAGAGACGAACCGAATGACTTGAAGATCTCTGTTGTTTACGTAAACACTCGCTGACCACCATTGGTGTGTCCTGGCGATATGATCGTTTCTTATGATCGTTCGTGTGTTTGTGCTCGTGTGAGTGAATGAGAGTGTACACATGCCTTATCCTGGAAATATACACTCTCGGTATATTTCTTTCCAGCTGCCAAATCGAGCATGTGTTTGAGCCCTTGCCAAATGATAATATTATCACTACATATTGGTAGGTGTACATCTGTAGCTACCCACGTCGAACCGACCACCATAAGTGGAATGGGGTCCTTCCTACCAACAATCTGTATAAAATAAGGTTTCGCGAGTCAGCGTGTCTACGGCTGTGTGTTTACACTTGAAAACACACAAATACGATTGTCTGGGCACAGACCGCAAATCACATGATAAGCAAGCAAATTCAAACACGAGCAATTTCTATAAGAAACATTGATCTTCCCAGAATAAGAGAATCACCTGCAAGTGAAACGTTCGAGCAGAGTCTCCAATGATGCAGAATTTGTTGATTGATGTATTGCTTATTGCACTGATATTGTTCGTACACAAAGGTACCGACACATGCACACGAACATACATACCCAGATAGAGGGATCAACGCGTGAATTTGGCTGAACGATGATGTCCCCAAGAATGATGATTTTGCTAAGCGTGGGATTCATATTTGTTTTCTCTTCCGAAGCTATTTATTAGAGATATAAATGTGTGAGAACATGTACGTGGGAGAATATGTATATATTCACATATGCATGTATGTCAATCTATCTGAGGGATTAATTGGATATAAAAATGTGAAAATCATACGAGCCGTTCGTTCAAGCACTTGCACTTGTGCATATGGTCGTGCGTGAGCAAACCATAAACCATAAACTCTCAATGCGCCCAACAGCCAAAATAAGAGATGCACAAGAACACATGTTTGTACCTTCCTTCGTGCAAGGCAATCCGTTGCGTCTGGCTTTTATTTTAAGGCGTCCATCGTACGCCATAAAGTGAACCTCAACTGAATCAAGAACATCTATGCTGTCTCCGTCGTCAAGATATAAGCTTCCTTTGGCCTATGTGTAATTATGCATATATTCGAAGAAGAAATTTGCGAAATATCGGTTGATAGGTCAAAATTAATGAGTTCTTTTGACGTTGCACGAATGTGAAGAATATAGGTAGGATTATCAGTGTATATGAGAACAGATGCATATTCCTTGCTGAGCATAAAATATAAATGTTTCGAAACCTTGTTTGTGCAAAATAGCCACGGACGAAGTGTGTGATGTAGGTGTTGTGTGTATTGCACAAGGGATACAACCATTCACATGCATCGACAAGTGGCTACAAGATAAAACATTAAACACATATATACAACGGAAGATTGCTGTATGAAATTATGGGAACTTCAGTACATACATATCCTTCACCATCAAGGACTATCATAAGCGCAATGTCTGAGTTGTCTCTCGTCTCAAGAATAGTGCTAGCAGGTTCAGTGTACAGAGGAAGGATAGTGCCACCTATGTGGACGAGGAGCGAGTATGAGTCAAAACGCTAGTGCGCGAGATTCTCTGTGTGTGTGCACGAGTAGGCATGGCTTCTCACACGTGTTTATCGACGATGTAGATATATCACGTCACACATGTACCTATAATTTGAAATATGTATTGGTCGGTACATGTTGTGTAGATAATTGAAGTTTAAACAATCATTCAAAGCGTCATATATATACCTTTGACGTGAGTTGCAATAGTGTTACCAATAATTGGGGCAGAGATACGCTTTACACCACCAGAGGTGGGTACATCCACACGTGTATTTGGAGAAAGCAAATCAAACCACAGTCCCGGTGGAAAGTATGCATTAACGAAGTCATGACCTTTGTGTAGTACAGGTGATACCAGAATACCATCTCCAACCTAGTTGTAGCGTTTCGGTGTATAAGGAGCAAACAATCAAACCATAATGTGATCACAAGTGTGTACGTAGTCATGTCGTCAGTAGTGGGCGTGTATGAGCGTGTGTATAGAATTTCGCCTGGTGCATGTATGTACAGACACAATGCATACACTCCGTGCATATACACAAATACGTTGACATCACATATACCATCAATTACCATATATGTGGATGGGAACAGCACAATTTATCTCGATTAATATGTATCGAGAACACACATACATGCGCAGAGGCGATCAAAAAACAAGATCATACTACACATAAACGAATACGCATGAATGTGTATGCGAATCAACAAACGAACCAACAAACAAGCAAACACACACCTAAACACACACACACGCACTGTCGACTAAATAGCACGTACCATAAACTGTCGATCATTATTCAGAGCCATAACGTTAGTGGGGTTATCAAAGAATAGGGGACGGATAACTGTACCTCCCATTTTGTTCACGGAATGAAAAAGTGTATAATAATACGCGCTAAGCATGTATCGAAGCCCCAAGTACTTCTTTGCTACCTGTGAGTTTATATGCATGTGTGTGTATATAAATGTGTAAGTGTGTGAGCAGTACGGGCGAAGTATTAGTGTACATGAGAGTGGGGTGAGAGGGCGTGATTATTTTATAACAATCAAACATAATCGTAGGCGCAATTGTGAGTAGATGTAAGTGTAAGTGAGGTATTGCTTTCTGTTTTGTGAGGCTTTGACGGCAGGGGAAATAAAAACAACATTTACCGGCCACGAATAGTTCCAGTCATGTAATCCCGTGCTTTCATATCATGTGTATTTACCTCCGTTACACTTGCCCATATAAATGGTTCCTGAGGCATACCCCATTCTGCGTTGTGGTTACGAGAGAATGGGTAGAAAGAACCCAGCGCAGTCCAGCGCGCACAGAGCTCTTCTTCAGTCTGGAAGGAGCAAACAATAGTGAAGGTGTTCATGATTGTACAAGGGCGTTAGTGTTGACATATGTAAGCATAAAACTACAAACATCGGAAACTGGGTCCGTATATTTAAAATATTATTCGAAATGAGTGCGCGCCATGTTTCAATTTTTTTCAATACACACGTAAACACGTACACAAATACATAGGGGTACATGTACAAAAACAGGTATCACTACTGCTAAATAACTTCGTAGTTGCTCACATATTTGTGCATGAATAATTGTCATATTCAATAAAACGTAAACACAGAACATACGGTATCTAAAAATCCGCAGATATCTGCGCCTACAAGGGGGATTTGAAAGAGATTAAAGTTAAGCAAGGCTGGAATGCTTCTCCGCATATCCTCCCATGTCGAATTGTTATCTCCAGTCCAATGTCCAGCCACGGCTCCAGTGCCAGGAAAAGTCGAACGGGAAATGATGAATGAACGTTTTCCACGAGCTTGTTCGAGACCCTGGGTGCGCGCATAGGAATACAAGTGTAGGTATATGTACGCGTTTGATGTTTCTGTTTTGTTCGAATACAAAATTAAACCACACATTGCAAATATCAGATCTATGTACGAACACATAACCAAAAACAGGCATAAAATATAATCAAGAGTATCCTCGGAAGTGTTACATGTTAAATACAACCATCCTTCAGTCTTAACAGGCACGTACATGTGCGTCCTAACTACAGATTGTAGATATACTCATGAACATTCATATGCTTACACGTATACACTCAACATTTATATACACAGACTAATAATAATAGCGATACGTGCATATTTATACTCATATCCGCTGTATCACAGACCATACACACACAACACGTACAATTTGACAACGTATATACGCAACCATCCACATAAACGCAACTAAACGTATAAGTATGTACACTTATGTTTACATGTTTGGTCACATTCGCCTCCATATGTCCAAATAAGTTGTGAACATCGTATTCGTACACATCACCGTAGTGCAAAGCGTCCATAGATACAGTTCGTTCCTACGCGAGCCCAAGACAGATATGTAACGTATATTAGTGTTGCACGTAGGACAAATGTACACACGTACATACTTTCATGGTTTGTTCTGTAGTATGAGGTGTACAGTAGCAGCACACTTTGTCTGCAACTAACATCAGTTGTTTATACAAAACAGTGTCACCGCATGAGAGATACATAATACATGTAATAGAGTAGAGAATATGCGCATGTTGCGTATGTTAATGGGCGTGCGCTGCTGTTGTGAAAGTGCATGGATATACGTCGTACGTAGGTGGTTTGCCTCATGAGCCAATCATTATACCAAGACCAGTATGCTATAGGTTGTGACAAAGGCATGCCAGCTTATGTGCGGACATATTAACTATGGACATGTGCTCATGTAGATATACTTGCTAATATATGTTAACGTATATGAGGGGTTTCTTTGGGAGACTCTATTTTTCTGGTTGTTACATTGTAATTACGCATGCTTGTCTCCTGCATTGTGGTGTTCTGTTCTATATTGTGTACATCACTCTGCTTATCAGGACGTATATGCACTTCCAAGGAACGATTCGTACACTCATAAAACTGTATACATAAGTATATGCGAACCATGCATTTCTGTGGGTGTGTACATGTATTGCACGTCAATACACATGCTTCTGTAAAACACTCGACGTACCTCAAGATTCAATCTTCTACCATTATTGTTTATCCTATATGGTGGATTATTTGGCATGAACTCACGTGCACGGTGCACGATTCTCAAATCACGGTCGATTTCACTGTGTGAAAACCCAAACATACAGGTGCACATACATATTAGGGTGTACCAAAAGGGCATATACATAGAGAAAACGAAGAATAATGTAATTTAAAGAAGGAATCTAGTCACAAGAATCGAAAAGAATACACATGTACGTGATGTAGATGATTAACGATGGTGTATATGTCGTACGTGTAAAATGAGAATATAAAAGCACGTATACATCTGTAATCTGTACGTATTAGAGATGCGCGTGTGTAGCTTCACTTAGTTGTCAATTTCTTCACACACAAACTTTACATATATACAAAATAGGAACACTCTTCATGTTTGACAAGTCTTTCAATCCGTAATCAGAAGTGTACACAAGCACATACAACATTAAGATTCTGAATTATATGTATTGTACATACACGTACATGAATTATATATATATAGGCCACATGTCATACGCATTGCAAGGTCCATTACAAAAGTTCGACAGTTCATTCATATCTACCCAAAGTCCATCCACATGTACAGTATCTTCGCGACGCGGACTCAAGAAATTGGCTATATTTTCAATCCACCAGTCACCTGTGACAGGGTTAAAGAAGTCTGGATATGCAACCAGACCTGGCCATACTCTGGTATGATTGTGAATGTATTTGTTTTTGAGTAAATGTGCTTGTATGTATGTAAAACTGTTTTTGTTAGCATACATATGATTTCAAAGACATGTGCGTATGCTTGCGTGTACTTGACTGGGCAACATCTCTCATCGTCCATTGTATACAGACGTGTGTATGCTATACTGCTGTGTACGTCTATATGCTGTTAAAAAGCGGTAAAGCATCTCTCTGCTATGCGCACAAAAGTGAATGCTAGGAAATCACAGAAAAGCTGCAATATTACGGTCTACCATAACAGCATACACAACGCCATGAACATGTATATGTATAAAACATATGTACATACTTGCCCTGGAATTCCTGTCCGTCGTAGCGCTTAAGAAATACGTCCTTTTCTTTCCCCGTTTGGTACACATCGTAACCATTCTCCTGCTTTATCCCAGGGTCCTAGTCCGTACATAAATGAATGCATGTGTTTAAAAGTATGTATGTATACAATGATATATGCGCGTATATCCCAAGTTAAGTAGATGAGGAACGTAAGGGTGCGTACTTTGGAACATATCTACACGCTGGTATTGCACGTCCACACCACACACAAACGCGCGTGTACACACTTTGTAGCACAGTTACACACCAAAAAAAAACACTACACTAACAGCAACTGCATACATACCACAACAGTAACGTAATGTAAACCCAAGTCGTGAATATCCTCTACAAACGATTGAATTGCACTCTTAGTAAAGTTCTCTTTGCTCCAGGACCAGGATTTTTTCTGCTCCATATAATCGATGTCTGTGTATGCGTATATTCGCGTATGTGAATGTATGTATACTTTAACTTTGAGGATGAATTTTAACAAGAAGGTTGTTAGAAACCAGATTTCGATACTTTCATAATACCGAATGTACGTTAATCGCATACATTCTTCTGGTAGTTGAAGTATTAGAAGAGTGATTGCACATTATTAACAGATCGTGCGCGTGCAACTCGTAAGCAAGCTATGCGCATGAGCAACAATCATTTCCGCCGATTCGAGTGGGTTGTACATTTCGTATTTGTATATGTTTACGCATTGCTTATCTCAAACAATCATGCATACGTGTGAGGCATGTACATAACTTTCATACCACTCCAAATGACATCCAAGGGAATGCCCGCCAGGCGGAAGCGTTGTATGGTTTCTCTAAGCATATCAACATTTTTATATCCCCATCTGTAGATGTGTGGGTATAATAATAAAAATCGACCTTTTAATGCTGTCGAATATGTACAATAGAAGTACCATGTCGGGGGCGACCGCTAGAAGAAGGTTGCTAGAAACGAGATACCGATACTTTATAATACCGAATGCATGTTAAACATTATTAACAGATCATACACATGCAATTTGTAAGCAAGTTATTGCGTATGAGCATGAATGAATATATGTATGCGTATGTATATATGTATCACCCGCAGTTCTGCATTGTATAGCAAAGTACACATAGTCTTAGAGTTGGCCGTGCGATAGAAATACAATCTGTGATCACAGGTTCTACAACCTTTCATTCGTTCGTACATTTACACGTTTGTGTCTCAGCATACCTGCTTTGATGGTATCCAAGGCCCCAGAAGGGTGGTAGGTGTGGTTTACCTATGATATTTGCGTACTGATGAGTGGCACTCTCAAATGTAGGTCCGAGGACGAAATATAAGTCTAAAATTCCACCTGTTCATAAATAATTATATAAACTTTCGTAACTATGTGGACCTGTAAATATGTTGTTTTGGGATGTGTCCATATACGAATGCATGTTGTTCGTATATATGTATGTATGTTTTTGGGCTACCTCACGAGCGAAATGAGTATAAGTGCGTTTGCATGAGTGAGAGAGAAAGTGCGTGGGTATTGGTTCTATGATGTTGGTACAAAGTATAGCATACATATTTAAACGCAATGATGCATGAAAGACAAAAGACACATGATCTGTATATACATTCTAATATATGCTTACACATTATCAACTGTTGGCGAGTACCCGTAGTACATCGAATGCATTGTTGATACACGAATATGATATTATACATTTGATGTGCTCTGATATGTATGCAGCACACAATGAAAGTCACAGTTTGAAAACCCATATCATAGATACAAAAATACATATACGTAGGTTCATTTTCACACACAAATATCAAACGTTAGCATCTACAAATAGACATATATCACAAATGGTTGCGAGACAATCCATATCTCAACCTACATCTACTGTATCCGCATTTGAAGAATTACACCAAATGCATTCACATTCATTCATCTAGTACACGTTCATACAAAATGTATGTCAACATACGTGCATACACATACATATACACATACCAGTAACTTTGTATGTGAGGGTCTCCTCTTCTAAGACAACGTCCATAGCATTCGAGTTCCTCAAGTATACCAAATGCACATTCCCACTTTTCTGGCGCACATCCAAATAAACTGGATGTGAGCCATACAGGTTAGTATGTAAGGGACACCCATAATCAAACGCATGGAAGCCGTATGTATTTGGTTGTAAACGAAAATCGTCCACGCGCTCACCCAAACCGTATAGGTAGTTGTCCTTAGGGAGGTGAGTGCTGAGTTCTATATATTGATTTGCGAACTCGAAATCGAGATTTTCTGTGTTGAAGAGCACCTCTGCTGTGCGTTTGCGTATCACTGGGTGTGTGTGTAAGACGCATAAGTAAGTAAGTTCTGTATTTGTATAGATATCTGACACATCTCCTTATTTGTTGGTAAATGCTCAGACGTGTTGAGTTAGGGTTTAGGGTTGGTCATTTGCGTGTGAGCTATTTCTAAAGACAAGTATCTGTATAATTACACACACCCCATACATTAACGAATACAAACCTTTGAACCAGAATGTCTCGCCAGGCTCAGCGTGCAAGAGTCTGAATTCATTGCTCTTTTTTTGTTTCTCTGTGTTCAATGAGATGCCAGGAATGGGCTGTACTTCCACAGGTATTTCCCATCTCTCATTGTCTTTGTCAGTGATCTTTATATGCAGACGCGTGTAATCTTCGTATGTGGCCGTGAAGCTTAACCGTCGTATCTTGCGTCCAAACTGAGTACGTGACTGTTATGAACCAGCATCATGCATGCGTGTAAGCATATGCTTAATAAGGATATATAAATGCCAAGTATTTCCGCCCCGAAATTGTATTTCTCCGTCTACTTCACCACTCAAGATGCCCATGTGGACTTACGAATATACATGAACATATTTAAAGAATGCATGTATAAGTGTGTGACTGTAAGTATGAATGTGGTCCAGTGCCTGAGTTACTGAAGTTTTGCGAACGAGTTACAGAGTGTATGCATGTATGTGGTGTACATATGGATGTTGAACATATATATATGCATACCTCGGCCTCGTTGCCTTTGTACTCCATAAGCAAATTGACACCGTTCAGTACAGTTTGAGCCGAGGTTACGTGCCACTCATCATTTTTTGGTGTTGCTTTCTGAAAGTATGTATTTATCACGAAATAGTTGGTATGTATATGCGAGTACAGGAACGTATATTATGGAAACTTCGTCAGCAATACATTCCACGCGGTACAATAAACATCCGCACAAGCCTGAGCGTAAAAAAAATAACCTCGCTTTATGCCATACACTTATCTCAAGACATACACAAGTGTACAACGAATGTTCTCGCACATACATCTTTCGTTCGGTACGTTCATATGTATAGATCGACAAAGCAACAAAAGCGTAACATGTTACTTGCGACAATCTTGTGTCAAGACCTTAACACAGTCGTCATACATATTACATATCTAAGACACTCATGAAAAAAGTCAGTATGGAGTATAAGCAGGCTCGTATGTCGTTGTAAGGCCGTATCCTTGGCACAATTCCTTAGCATCCAGATCATACCAATGATACTGGCGTGCTCGCAATTATTGTTCACATCCAATATACAGTAAAAGCACAGGGCATTCATCAGATACACACCCACGTTTTATAATACATATGCTACATACGTAAAAGCACCATGGTTCGCCCCTAAACCTCTTCCCTTTGCGTCCTTTTGCCCAACAACATCCTTTTGCCTCGCAGAGCTTATCATTTATACCAGTATACCCACAGTCACTTCGCACCTCAACAACGGAACACTTCTCAACGGTCATAGAGCGGTGAGGAATGACCGGTTTGGGCTTGGGTACAGGTGGGGGTGTAACTGCAAGCTGTAAACATACAACGGTCAGTCAGCCTTCTGTTCGTGAGTAATAGCCCCGTTGCGTGTGTTTGTATGTAAGCCATTGGTGTACACAATTAATGAGGGATACCGGATGCCCATAGATAGGTCACACATCAACAGAAGAGACACATCTACATGAAGAGGAGAGACACACGCCACTTGCCCTCATTGGATTAGACGGAGAGGTAGAGAACGACCGACATTGCTATGACCATGTTGATATTGGGGCTAATCTTACTTTCTATTACGTAGTGGTTCATTCTTTTGCATAAATTTCAGTTTGATTATATACACACATTTTTATATCCACACAATATCCTTTTGATTGGAGGCATGTACGTGGGTTCAAGTTTATATAATCGCGTTTGTAAACATATGAGGCAAACCCTAGCTCTCACACCTTGTTGTAGCACCATGCCACTCCGGCGGAATAAGACTCTTTCCAGCAGCAGCCTTTTTTCTTACACTCGAGTTCAGTGATGCCAAAAAACCCTGGGTAATAATGTAAACGAGGGATTTAATCATTATGGGGGTATTGTTTTGCGCAGGAAAAGATTGTGTGTACATCATTAGTTTTTGATCTAGTATTGAGGCGTGTCTTCACATCGCAGTATCTGTGTGTTGGCATGGTTGTCATGCATAACTTTTTCGCTAGGTACGGTTGTTATTTGAGGCCTGGATGTCTAGTCTTTGCATGATGATTGCTTCCACACAGACACGAATCGAATTGGTGGTCACGACTTTACGCGGTAATAGTGTATCTGCATAGTATGCTACTTACCACAATCCTTCTTACGCGCGTCGACAATATCGCATCTACCTCTAACGGGGGCCTTTCCTGCGTCACTCACACTTAACCACAGGATATTTGCGGCCAGGCATACCGCCAACATGGACCGCACCATCACGTAGAACGGAGTAGAGATTGAACCCCAACAACAGCACACTTCAATGTACCCCTTCAATGCTACTTACAAAACTCGCGTGTGATGTGAGTAGTGCGTAAAAGTGTATACTACCAAAAGTGCGATACTTTTGTAGTTAACAAGACACACATACGCCCTTTCAATCGTGAGAGAGTTTGCGTATTTGCGTATTTGAGAGAGTAAGAGAGAGTGTGTGTTTGGGTATGTAAGCGGGATAGAGGAAGAGGAAGAGAGAGAATGAGTGAGCGTGTGTGTGAGTGTGTGAGCGTGTGTGTGAGTGTGTGAGTGTGAGAGAGTGTGTGAGCGTGTGAGTGAGTGTATGAACGCGTGTGTGAGTGTATGAGCGTGTGTGTTAAGTGTGTGAGCGTGTGTGTTGAATGTGTGAACGTGTGTGGTAAATGTGACCGTTGTGTGAGAGTGAGCGTGTGTGTGTGTGTGTTTAACTTTTATGTGTTTACTTTTTTAAGTGAGAGTAAGTGAATGCGGGTTGGGGGGTTATTCATTACGTGCGTGCGCAGGTTTATGTGTTTATATTTTAACGAGGAGTAAGTGAGTTAATTCACGCGTAACGAATACGACCTCACTCAGTTAATAGTCACTTGAGAGAGTTTAATACACGCACTCACTTCTACTCACTCAGTCATCGAGACTAAATTTACGGTTCAAGTGTTAGAAATGCTCGCAGTCTTAGAAGAGCTTATTCTCGACAGGCAGGCAGGCAGGCAGGCAGGCAGGCAGGCAGGAAATCGCTAGCCTCAAAGTACAACTATTTGTACCGTCCTCCCTTCATTTATAGAAGTTTCTGTGTTTATTCTTTCTCTTCCTGACCTAGGTGTAGTACGAGCATACATGTACGTATGTTTGAGTACGTTCCTGGTGTACTTTCGTTTCCATACTTGTGTATTTGCAGCTTCGTGTTTCATCTATCTAGGGTATCATAAAACAACTTGGTGTTCGAGCTAGGGAGCTTGGCACCAAAATTCATGTATCGTATTACATTGTAACTACAACACAGCAGTGAACTTGCTACTTTACAGAGATTATACATTTTGATGTAAGGTTGAAGAAACTAGCATATTCTCTGTGTGGTGATTGCACAACAGTGCATTGAATTTGCTCATAGCAATGTTGTCTTTAAAGACGTTCTTTTAATTTGAAAGGACGATTTCAATATGCTCATATAAGCAGCGAGGCGTCTTCTCTACTTGCAAGGTGTTTCCACTTTTCGTTGACCATACAACTGCTTCTTAGCTCATCCTGTCCGTGCACGAGCATTGTTATTGTCAACTTCGGAACCAAGTTGTACTGGAACTTCTTTCCATTCCGCACAAGGTTTTCGTACATTTCTACCTCTATCATAGTACGCAAGTGTAAACAGTGACATAAAATGAGATTCTTCTTCTTTATCGAATACCTTTCTCGGTCTATCGTAGTGCGCACCTATTTTTCTCTATAGCACTTTTTTTTTTAATTAGACCCATAAATATCTATTCGTGCAGCTATGAAAAAGATCAATAGACCAATGTTCATCCATTCGTGCGCCAGCGAAAGTGTTCAGTTATGCTCCTGTTACTTTTGTGCTGAACACATAGACCAATTCGTGTTTGTCGTGGGTTGGGGGAATACAGGAGAATGGGAGAGATCAAACATTTGATGAGAGATGACGGGAGGGAGGCTTTGCCACTTTTTATAACAGATTGGTTGCCAACATTTTATATTACTGCGCTCTCGTTAAGGTTAGGTTTTAACGCAATCATTACGCGACAATTCTTATGCTCGTGGCAAAGCGGTTGTGCACCTAGAAAACTGTTTAAAAGATCATTAAACCACTTTACGTATATATGCGTCTTTCTTTGGTAAGGTGGCTATGAGGGGTGGAGGAGGGAACGAACCGTTAATTGTATTCACATGTCCCTCTATCTTGCTAAGGTGGTCGGCCATACACGGAACCACGAAAGAAGAATCTGCGTGACTGTAAGTTGTAACCTTAGCAACATGGGAAGCATGATTCTTTTTAGCATCGTTGATTTCTATGATGTTTTCAACTTATCGTCGTTGTCAATGCCATCGTACGCAGTCGTACAAATCAACATTATATGCATTATATGCAAGTTCTCGCTCAGAACCTCGAGCTTTCTACATATGGGTAAAAGTGTGTATGATGCTATCCGAGTGCACTCAATAGTTCTCGGTAAACATCCAATGTCCGATATAATTACTGCACTCAAACGAAGAGGAAAGATTGCTCGATGTGACTCTCAATGAACTTGCATGTACATTTTGTTCAATGCAAGTCTGTCTGTCTGTCTGTGCTCGATCCACTCTGCCATTCGGGTTTCCGTCACAGTGTAGCGATACTGCCGAACTTTGAAATTTATGAATGGGGATGTGCTCATCTAGGATCTGTATAATACTGCAGCATTCGTCAACACAAATCCAGCCCTGTTGTTGAAGATCATTCTTTAAATATTAGTATATTTACAATTAACTAGTTACTACCAACAGAATTAATCGTGCGTACATTTTACATAAACAATAATTCTAATGGCACTTTTATCTCTGTGTGCAAGGAATGGGCTAGTAAACAGAGCATATTCTAAACACAGGGGAGTATCCATTTTTGTGTTGAAAGTCACATATAGTACTCTTGTCTCTTCGTTTGAGTAAAGTATATATATAAGACATGGTGTGTTCGCGATAACTGTTGAGTGTACTCGGATACCATCATACACACTTTTTCCTGTACGTTAAACTCACATCGACAATATTTGAGAATATTATTCGTTGCTGTGTTCCATGTTTGCAGTCGATTGACATGTTAGCTACTGCAAATACTGTTAGGAATAAGCGTTGAAACCCAAGTTGAGCATGTTACGGTTTACATTTAGTACCTTGGTATAGTCATAACGTATTTAGTAGAGATATACATAGGTATTGCCTTATGCAGCAGTTGTACAGAAAATAGTTGGCTTGCGAACGACCTTGATTGAGACTGCTCATACCCGTAAACGATTTCTGTGACTACTTGTACATGCAAACCCATTTGAGTCTTGTATGTCCATATTCTCAAACAAAACCATGATAACATATACAATAATCTCCCGATGATGGAAGCTATTTGTTATTGATATCCGAAACGTTTCCTCACTGAAGTGTCGCCGTTCACGTCCATACTAGCGCCATCTCTCTGTTTTCTTCTTTCATTGACCGTTTATGTAGTTTTCCTTTGTGTTTGCAATCGCTACGGTTACTAAAATGCATGGAATATCTTTCATGTTTAAGATGTAATTAGCACCGGAAACCAAAATACACCAAACCTTTATTTATTATACAGAATCCTAGTATGCATTGGGAAACTCGTAGGGTTTATTTACTTCCTCCTCACTTTGTCCATCAGTTTCTTTTCTTTTCCCATCTACATTGGCTTTACTCTTTGTTTTCCTGCTGCCACAGCTTTCTTCGACGTTAGCATCAGAGTCCGTGTCCTTTGTTCTATTTTTCGGCGTTTTGGGTGGATGTCGAAGACCAAGTGGTATCTCGATATGCTGTAAAACGATAGTTAAAAAAGATATATATACGCGCCAGCAGAAAGCGACTCCAGTGTCCGTGGAAACATTTATGTATTATAGTCAGTGGAGAGAGCCTGTGTTCATGTCTTGAATAGAGAGTGAGACGACACCCATGAGGGTAATGCAGAGAAGTCGGTCAAATGATTGACTTGTGTTAGTTTTTGTGTGTGTGAGTGAGTGAGTAACTATTCGGTTTCAACACTGATCACCACACACACAAGACAAGTTATAACCATACAACTATTTTTCCTCTACACTATTAAACCATATTGCAGGCGGTGGACCTAAACACGTTTACGCACACTCCATGTGCACCATCGTATCACCGTACTCCCAACGCTTCGTCGTAACCGTGATGCTTGTTCAACATTGCGCCATACACACAACAGTTTATGCACGCACATACATTATAGTGCTCATATTAAATGAACCGAAACGACATCCATATATATATAGAATCTACGTATATATGTTTCCTACCTCTTCTTCTGATCCAGTCCCACTAACTAATTCCTCGTAGCTATGCTTCTCAGAAAAAGGGCGTGGGCCCAGAACTTCTATAAGATCGTCTCGACCTATGGCCTCCTTTTCCATTAGCCGCTGTGCAAGTTTCTCAACCAAATCCTATTCACAATGAAAGTCGGCAGAGGTTGAACAAAATACTGCGATCAAACGGATACACTTGAATACTACAATGTTACTCATAATTCAACCATCATTTAGAATTGACACAAAACAAACTACTCTTGTACAAAGTCTGCGTGTTGTCAGAATGGTCTCAAGATAAGGAATGAACATACAAGAACTGCTAGGCATCAACTACAAGTCACCAATGCATGAGTTAGTTTCTCTGATAAGTGATAGCATGGTCTATATAGAAAAATTACCAATGATACTATTTGTATGATATACATGCTTACTAGATCATAATTGGCACATGTGAGCGATCTACGATATATCTATATCTCATCGTATTCTAGTCTGGGTGTGTAACGATTGATTATGTTGTAAACAACCCGCAGGCCCAGTTGCATGAATGCGCCACCGTTTACATAACACATGTCTCCCAAGTACCTTTTTACTTTCGATTAACGCTGCAGTGCGCGTGTGGGCTCGATTAATTAGTTCCCTGACCTGCAAATATATTACGACCAAATTGTGGCGTTGGGTAAACCAAATAACAAATTTAGACACTTGAACAATATCATATGCACGTACATCGCACGTACATGCACAATTCCAGGCTCACATACAAATACATTGGTATACATAAAACAGGTACATCTACGACAAATACCTGTGTATCTATAACTTGGCCAGTTGCTTCGCTGAATGGCTTTTGCATACGCGATTCCTTCTCATCTTTAAAGGACACATAACCCACAGCTGTGTTCATTCCAAACTCCCTAACCTGATTTATTATATTGTGCGAAAGGGTTGTGATTGTTTACAGCCAAGGAAATATGGACGGTTAAGATTTGGACGAATGGCGTACGGCGGTGAACAACACGCAACACATATGTATGAAATGTGCTTTATATAGTAAAGTACTATACCTGGGAATAAGCCAGTTGGGTGATTTTATCCAAGTCATCTGAGGCACCAGTTGTGATTCGTCCAAAAAACATCCGTTCCGCCTCACGCCCACCGTACAGCACGCACATTCCTATTTTATATATGGGAGTGCATGAGTACGAGTCTTCGTTAACCTGTTTTTCTCAGATGTGTACATGGACACATACAACTACATACGTACGTAAGTCGACACGTGAACATATACTTGGTCGAACATTCTGTAGTGGCCTACACATAGGTGCAGCGTTAAAGGTTGTATATGGGATATTGCTCAAAGAAATGCATGTCGCATACATATAAATACAAAAGGTAAGTCTCGTTTCTACGAGTATCCCAGCAGCCGATGCTAAGAGTAGTACATGGCAATACGAATTAGATCGCAGACTCGCAAAAGATGCACACCGAGAGAAAGTAATGGCATTACACACAGACATACACATTAATATACTACAAATAAGAAGAACACAAGGTAGCAGCGTACAAACAAATACAAACATCCATATTCTCGAACGCGTGTGCATTAGTATTGAGAGGCGTTTGCTTCACAGAGATATCTTTTGACAACTCGATCGCTTACGATCTAAAAGTTGCTCCTCAGTGTATAAGAAATGCTCCTGTGGTTGATATTGGGCGTATCCCAAAGCCGCACTGCCACGTGGAATTATAGACACCTTTAGTAGGGGGTCTGCGTGTTCGAGAAACCATCCTGATGTATGTAGACACGGACATGCGTATGTGTAAGATATGTAGGCATGTAATGCTGTACTTAATGTAGTGATAGAAATCACTACCAAATTAGTTGTTCAAGAGATAATAATACGCGGATCGATGTAGGCAAAGAAGAGAATGAATCCAGCAAACTTTTCTGTCGTATACATGTGTGTAGGTAATCGTCATACGAATAAACATACTCATGTCTGCATGTGGAGTACGCATATATTTGGGAAAAATATCACAATACTACAACGGAAGAAAAGTTACACAAGTATAACACAAATACCTGTCACAGCATGCCCGGCTTCGTGATATGCCACAGTCGTCTTTTCCATGACACTCAGAACTCTGTGGAACACAGTTATGAATATGTTTCATCATACAATATTGTAAATATTAGGGAAAAGAGCGTTGAAGTACGTACATACACACACGCTTTTGGTTTGTGGTATATTTCCTATGACGTTCGAGGACATCTTGCGTTAAGTACGAGTTTATATATTGTACGACAGTGAAAACTTAAAATGCACGTAACACATTGTAACGAGAAGCTACATCGTGAGACGCGGCGGTAACTAGTTGCTTTGTTATACTTATGCATGTACGTGGTGAATGTGAAGATGAGCCCCAATAGCTCTTGCAAGTTGTTAAAATCTTTTGCAAGCATATAGATATTCAAACGCAAAACGACAGAGCCGCGCAAACACTTCTTCTTCAACACAATCATATATGAATAACCATCCCGAAGTGCGCAACTCATACCACTCTATATCAACTACCACACTCCTCTCTCCAGTATGCTAATCATTCCCTTACGATTTCAATGTACACTAGGCGCAACAACATACATACGAAAACACACCTAGACTTCTTCTCCATGCCAGCAATAACTCTTTCAATTGCCATCTCAAAGTGCTCAGGTCGAACCGATTTTTCAGCGTCTCTAGCCGCTATTAAAGCAGCTTCGTTACATACATTAGAGATATCCGCACCAGTAAACCCAGGTGTAAGTGAGGCTAGCTTGCGTGATAAAGTTGAAACCTCTTCGCCCACGACTTTGACTGTGTTTTGAATAGTATCGTGTACACACAACAATTAGCAATGTATTGTATATAGTACATGTACATTTGTGTATGTTTTACATGCATGTGCTACTATGTGTGCAATTAAATGCGAAATCAGAAAATATATTTTACATCCATAAGCTCAAACATGCACGCCCCCTCGCACAAGGACACACCATACAAACCTGTCTTAATTCTCTTCAAATACAGTTTAAAAAGAGAGTTTCTTCCTTTAATATCAGGTGCATCCACCTGAATTTGTCTATCAAAACGACCGGGCCGTAGCAACGCCTGGTCTAAAATATCAACACGATTTGTCCCTGCAAGTACGACGATGTTGGTTGTAGGACTAAAACCGTCCATTTCTACTAAAAGTTGGTTGAGTGTACTCTCTCGCTCATCGTTCCCGCCACTCATACCCCCTAAAGTAGTATGTGCATATAGACGTTCTGAGTCTTGTTCCACTAATACACAATTACACACATAGTGTAGGTGGATTTATTGGTGTATTGTATTCAAGTTGGAAGGAACATCACATGCACATTCACACGTAAACCAATGTCTCAGGCATCTTCGATAGCGTGATTTCATCAACACGGATGATTTATGAAAAAATTCTTCACATGGATGTGAATGTCTACACGTACGCTGTGTAAAACAACCGCATAAATACAGAGACAAATGTACTTACGCACCAGCTTTGCCGCGGGCACGTCCAATGGCATCGATTTCATCAATGAAGATGATGCAAGGTGTGATCTTTTTGGCTTGAGCAAAGAGATCACGTACACGTGCAGGACCGACACCCACAAACATTTCCAGAAACTCTGTTTTCCAAAATAAGGGTATTTCAAAAATAAGAAAATATGTAGTAGAAGCCTACTTTGCCTACTTTACACTGCATCGAAACACCAAGAGACACACAAAATTGTACCTGATCCTGACACAGACAGGAAGGGTACACCTGCCTCCCCAGCTGTAGCTTTTGCCAACAGAGTTTTTCCTGTCCCAGGTGGTCCACTCAGAATAGCACCTTTCGGTATTTTCGCACCTACACGTGTATGTGCATGTGTACATGAGAAAGATATATGTCTATTACTATAAATTTCATCCAAATTAAATTTTCATGAAGGGGTTAAGAACATGTACACGAATGCAAGGATTTCATACCTAATTTTTTATAAGTGTCCGGGTATTTTAAGAAATTCACAAACTCCATAATCTCAGTCTTAGCCTCCTCGCACCCAGCGACATCTGAAAAGTTCACTTTTACATCCGCTGGTTTATGTAGCGTGGCTTTTGACTTTTGCATACCAAATATCCCACCAGGTCCTCCCATACTTCCACCTTGGCTCCTGTTTCCTCCTCCTCCCATGCCCTTGGTTGCACGTCGGAATGACCATACAAAGAACCCAATTAAGAGAGCAGCGGGAAGTATCTTAAGCTGCATATGTATATTATGTCGTGCAGGGTTATGTGATATGTATATGCATATACAGTTTGTTCCCATGAAATATGCACTTCCGCCTGTCATAACTTCCCATGCACTGCTCAAGATTCGAAGCAAGGGCAAGATAAGAAGTTTACTGTATATATACTGTGTTTGTAAAGGTTTATATATTTTATGTAATGTATGCTCGTATGTAATGTATGCTCGTATTGGTACAAAAACACTGCGGTTTCTTGAGGTGTGTATATCTATAAACTGTGTATCAACTGGTGTATTGATTTTATGTGCGCATGTGGATCGTTATAAACTGATGTGTTGAGTTGTCTACCTACTTAGGTGAACCGCATTGTTGCGGTTAGTATTGCTTATACACATTCATTATATGAAACGTGTTTACGAGGTGTTTGCAATGTTACTTCCGTATATATATGCTCACCAAATATACACACACTATATGTAAATATTTCCACGGTTATGCAATTGTATATTGGATATATTTGCCTATCTGCACGTACGGCCACATTTGTTCTACAGTAACTCCAAGGCCACCAACGAGGACCAATTCACACATACGTAGCATACACGTGCACTGACTTTAACATAACACACCCATGTTGGCCACTCAGGTAAAAAATCCATACATACCACATCCGATAACCCTACTGTAAATGCTGAGCTGTATGAGACTGGTATCCATTGATACGGTGGCACACCCAATGCGGCTTGTGCGTCTTGAAGATTCTTCTCAAAATATTCTGCATTTCCAATAGTGAAAGTATACTCCGCATGGTTGGGCGACCTGTGTGGGTGTGGGTGTGCGTGAGTTTATGCGGGCGCAGATGATGCACGTTTAAACCAGCTTGTATGTGAGGGTGTGTGTGCACACAGGCTATACATATACACTTGCACACGTACATACATATCAACATATCATATTGTTGTTCTGGAGGGACACAGCATGAGTTCTCTTTTGGATACCTTATAGGATTTGGGTTGCTTTCTGGATGTGCGATAAGGTATGCGTCTTTGCCCAGACGATCTTTTGCTATGAAAACCAGCACAGTATTCTTATTTAACACTTGTAAACGATCGACCTGCGCATTGAGATGTGTATTGATGTATGTGGCTAGAAGTTTGAGGGTGCAATATTTCGTATGCATACGCATTATCGCATACATGGGTGTAATATAATAATCCTTATACGAACTACATATGTTGTTCCTCAAATATAGTATATCGAATATTTCAATACGCACAAATCATATGGTATGCAAGCACGTCATGCACAGAGCAAGTACATATACACATATTTATATTCGCACTCAGCAAGGCTGTTTATTTACTTGTGGTGTTTATGGTATGGAGAGCATAAAAAATGTGTCATGCACAGCCATATGCATGAATATGAACTCACATGCATATATATACATCGCGTGGACAGTACATGTATCTATTCAATCACATACATCTCGATTTTTCAACAGAGTTTCCTTGAAGTCCTTGTATGATATTTCCTTAGTAGTCGTGCTTTCGGTAGGGGATAAAAAGTATATCATGAACGCCGTGGCTGCTATAGCTTTGATAGCCGTGTTACGAAGATTGTTTGCGTCTATTGGGCCACCTGTATTCATGTAAAAAATGCATTGATGTAGAGTATGAGCAAATTTCTTGCGTACGTGTTCTGTATATGTCTATGTTTCGTATAGGCAGGTGAGATTGGTATGTCACCACACACACATACATACATCTATGCTATACAACAACAACAACGAACGAGTGGTTTTATAACATGATAAACATACCGCTATCAAACTGGATATTTCTTCCTTTTCCCGTAGCGCCTTTTAATAGTCAATTTGGGTTGAATTAAAAATAAAATAAAATAATACGCTGTCATGAGCCCGAAAACATACATGGCATTCTACATATATAAAAATATAATATATACAATACAAACATACATACATCATGCATACACGAAATGCTTATATGACACGCCCATTCTACAAATATATATAAATATAACTCACACAATACATACATACATACAGCACGCATACACGAAATATATATACAACAAACCCACACACGTATATTAAACACATAGTATACTTTGCTGTGCATTTACACTCCTACGTGTACGCATTTTTTATCACAAAAAGCTGTATACACAAGCGCACATAAACAAACCCGAAAACGAACACATCGAAATATAATACAACATTTAATACAATCTACATTTATTCAATACATCATATACTTTGATATATTTACAAATACATATATACATCATACTTCCGCATACCCAGATACGTATATGCCTATAAAAAAAACGCAAATTATCAACTCCTGCACTTGGACATACCGCTTTCTTCACGCGCATGTGTTACGCCGCGATTAGTTGGTGGTTTCTTGGGAGCATACGTCCCAAAGTCTATTTAGGCATTAAGAGCAAACAAGGAATACGAAAATTGTGTATATGAGTGTATGTGTGTACGTTTACAGAGCAAATACAAAATCATATGAAATTAATACACATAACGACAGTAGCCGTATGCTTACGCATACACAAAATTTACTTTTACCCACACATATACATGCTTAATCTGTACATACCAAAAAGAAGTAGTGCTATGTGTACGCATATCCATGTCAAACACTTGTACACACACACACTCTGCAGTGACACATCTAAACTTCATAAACATTCCCACGTTCAAGCATATTTCATTCGTACACACGGTTACAAGAACATATCTAAAAAGTGTAAGTAACGAGTGCGTGTTCACGGATATTAAACAGACAACAAAAACAATAGACATAAAGTACAGACAACAATTGAGTATACAAACCTTTCGGTTTCCCATTTTTCGAGCAAAACATGCGTTTCCATCCAGTAGAGGAGTTCGAAAGCGTTCTATTAAAAGACTCTCCGTTGAAAAACGAGTTACCAAACTGAGATCCTATTCTCGCATATGAAGTACGAGAGGCGGCGGCTCCTCGTACATACACTAATCTAGCCATGGACAACATTGTATATATGTAATGCGCTGTTTGCTTGATGTTTCTATGTAGTGTATTAAACGTTAACGTGACGTACACATATACGTATGGCTGTGTGGTTTGTATAATGTCCTACAAGGGCAGCTAAAAAGACGAGAAGACTTAATCCATCTTGCTCTTTACAATCAACAAGTCCGCGGTCCTTCTCTTAAGCCTTGGCTTCTAACAACTACAAACAAGTGTGAAAACTACGCCCAAAGATAATCTTGTTTCACATCGGCTTCCTATTCGTATACAACCTTCTTGTAATGCAATGCATATAGTCACGATGAATATAGAATATCTTTGTCTACTATACGCGATACAACCTGCTGTGTACGTATATAACCTTCGTTGTATATGTGTTGGCATTGCATATGTTTTTGTGTTACTGTGGTATACTCACTCACTCGTGCGGTTCAAGTCCGTGACACCCCTTTTGACACCTCTTTTGACACTATTGTGACACCGCATGATGACACCGCATAATGACACCTTTTTGACATTTTTCGACATGTTTTACATCGTTTTGACATCCACGTGTGCAGAATCGATCACCAGCTCCACGTGGTACATGAACTTGAGAATAGGTTTGCGTATACAAACATCAAATAACAGCCACAACATGTATGCTTCGTCATTCGTTACTCATAACGTGCACGCAATTATTGTCGACCTGCACATCTTCAAAGTATACCAAAGTTTTCAATATGAGACGCAGATTTTGGTTTCGTTTGACGTTTGCAAATTGTCCCCAACCAAGTAAAAGTTTTGTTAGAAGATAATAAGATTACTTATATTTGGATTTCAATCAAATGGAGAGGGTTTACTAGATAAAGCCTCCTCCAACTGAGGCAATTCTCTAACTCAAACGGGTAGTATAACCAACGAAGGGTATTGCCGAGAAGAGGGAGGTCAAGATGGAAGTTCACGAATATAGCAATATAAGTAATGGTAGACCCAGGATAAAACCACTATTATATGTTTACCAAACTGTGACGCAGTATGAAATGTTTAATAACTATATAGTCTAATTTTATTGATTCTATTGATGAAACATTAAAAAGTCAAAAAATATCCAAGGTATAATAGTTGCGTTTATTCATTATCATCTACATCGATAACGCATTATTCGATACTCGCATCACAGCATCGACTCTCCGTTAGTAATCTCTACGTGGATATAATTGCATGGATGAATATTTGTGTTTGTATATATGCTAGTATGTATATTACTCATTATACAGCGCTGGACACGTAAACATTATCACACTACTACTAGCTTACATGCCCTCAAGACGAGAGAACTATCAACGATCCAATAAACCATAAAGACGTACATTCTATCCAGATAGATACTAGCCACACTCAAAATGTCAGCATATATGTACACGGGTGCCAACATGAATTTATATACTCAGGACTTGAGTCATGTTACGTATCCGAATAATGCTGGTTCATATTTTGAAATATAGTAAGATTTGTAAATGTATGGTTGGGCGTGCATGGAAGTAATGACGAGATCCAGTTTTCACCACTGAAAGACATTGTTATATACGAAGTTTGTTATTTCGCTCCAAACGCGGACATATTAGGCACCGACATTATCAAGGTTTTTGCTGCCTTGGTTGAGGGCGATCGTCTCGGCAGTTTGCTTGGAGCAACAAGTTCTTTTACGGTGAGACTGTCTTGTGGATGTGAAGCGAATGTGAATGAGGTGTTGACTGACGTTGCAGGAGATAAACTTAATTTGCTAACGTCGGTTGCAGAATCCGTGGCGTTGTCACTACTCTCTCCTTTGAGTTTTGTCTGAGCATGTGTGTTGCATCTGTCTATAGTTGCTTGTATAATAGATATCCATTTGTTTTTCTCTGCCGCGGAAAATGCTGAGTTTATATGTGGGGCAGATGTTTGTGTGTGTATGATTAGTAAAAAAAGACATACATATGCTCGTGTGCATGCTTAGTTTTGCCGCTAAAAGGCAACAATAAACTGATTATATGTCCTTCTACTTACAGTCAAGGTCGCGTATATTGAGTGGTTGCCGTAGAATAGACATGTAATATATATACCTATGAACTCGTGCATATGACTAGCTCCTCCCGTTAAAGACAACAAAAAGAACGATTTCGAGTCCTTTGAAGTGGCTGCAACATCTCGTACGATGAGTTGATATAACTGAATGGGCTCGAGAATCACAGAGGTACTTTCAGCCTTCTTCGTGGTTAAAAGCATCATGTCACTCAATACAATCGCATGCACCACTCGCCCTTGTTTCATTTTCTATGAATATTTTTGTTGTGAATGTGTGGCGTATGTGAGTCTGCGATGTATGGGCGTGTGACTTTATGAGTCAGCAAACACGTCTACGTATGAATTGGTCACCACACAGATACACCCATCACACAGATACGCCCATCACACAGATACTTCGGGCTGCTAATTCAAATGCAATACCTTGTCACTTTTCCTTCCGAGTTCTCCACCCCTGGATAAATAAATATGTATATTTCAACACAATTAGTAAACAATCGCTCTACAGCAAGATCTATATTACTTTTGCATTTGTATGTGAGTGTGAGTATGTTCAACACATAGGTCTGTACATGATATTAGTACAGCACATGTATCATATATGTATTTGCACATGAACTTCTGTTAATAAGTCATACTTTTCTGAGTGGGCCATTTTCACTTCAAGTGGTCCCTCGAACACTATCACCCTTTGCTCGTCAAAAAGATCAATAGGCTGTGATAGTATTGCGAAGTTGCATATGTTCTAATCAAAATTCGATCGAATGCATGAAATTGATTATGACTGGTCACAGAGATCAACCAGGTATGAGTACATCAATATGCCAAAGAGGTTATGTGTAACATTAAGAGAAACAGAAAAGAGAAACATAGATAATGAAACAGTATCCAAAATGTACACACTAACCCTATGTAGCACACAATACAAATCATAGATACACAAAAATTAATAACCTATGTATACCTTCGATAATGCACTACAGTCCAATGACGCAGCTAGTTTTTTAAGCATGTAGGAGTTTGATACTTTAGTTACGATTGAGTTCACATGATTGCACACTGATTTAACCCGAGGAAGTGCTTCTTCTGTGAGTGCCTCGTAGTCGAGGTGGTCTACGGGTGTGGCCTTTATGATGGTCTGTATGTGTATAGGTATGAATATGAAATGAGTTGCTGGGTTATCCTGCTAGCGAGTATGCGAGGTGTCATTAGTAATCATACATCTTGACTGTATTGCTTTCGTTCTTTGTCATGTTTTAGAATTGATATGCAGATGCAAACTTACGGTGACACCGTATGATATATGCACAATGGTATTTCAGCATGTATTATACAAAAAGATTTAAATATATATCACGCAGCACGTACAAAGTCATTTTTTAACTTGATTATATAAAGTTGATGTACCTGTATTAGCAGCGGATATCGTGTAAGTCGTTGCATAGGCATGATCATGAGATCGCTCAGAGAGTACCTTTCGCATTTCGGATTGCCGGATGCATCCTGAAAAAACGATTCCGTGTAAGCTCGTACTTATATATGTCAATGTATTACGTATTCACTATAGATTAACATGCGTTATAGCTTCATTGCATAAGTGGTCACAAATTTAATCTTAAACAAATACATCTGTATTTAAGAAACACACGCTTACAATACACAAGACATATATGTATATGCACATGTTTCACACACGTTTAAGAACTTCAGGAACTTCGGTCGGGTCGACTTTTCCATCTCTATTACATCAGTGGCTAATTGTTGACTGGCACAGAAAATTGCAAACACCTTGTAATCATCAAATTCAGCATCAAAAAATGTTGCTACATTTTCGATCTTAAGTGTTAAAGTCTGTTGAGCTAGCAATCGGTTGCAGAACCTCGCGCTGTAATAAAATATTCATACAATTTGATTTTACATGTTCGTGTATATACATGTGGGTGTACGCTACGAGTTGTGCGTTCACGAATTTACAAGTAGCTCTATCTATACGTCTTAATTCTGAAACTTGCAATTAAGACACCGGTTGCACTCACCAAACTAATTGAAATACATGCTCCCCACGAAATGTGATTTTTCTAGAAAGAATGTGTGAACACAACGTGTTTGTATATGGGGGAAGCTGTGGGTGTAGGTGTGAGCATGGGCGACGAAGAGTATAAGGATGGATGGATTGCAGTTGCGTCATATATGTGTGTGCGAGTGGGAGACCATTGCTTGCCTTGTTTCCAGAGCGTAGTGCTATCACCTATACACCATTTACATGTACCCATACTGTCTACACAGACATACACATATCATACAAATGCAAATACGTAAATACAAGAATGCATACGGCTTTTCAAAAACCGTGTACATACATACCAGCATGATATAACTTCGTCAAGATTGGAGAAAATGAGATCAATTTTATCATCTGGCAGCGCATTGTTGAGAGAGAGAGCATCTGAATATACCTCTTTAAGACCAACCATTGAGCGTACAAAGCTGACTTCTGTTCTGATCAACTCTACATGTGTGGAACATATGTATGTGCTTAAGTTGATTATATGTATGAATATGTTATTGAACATGCGAGTAAGGCTGTAGATTTGTTTGCATGATTCACGACATACCGAAGACGATTTCTTGTCGCTTTATCTCTTGCTTTGACATGGCCTTGGTCAATTCTTCGGGCGCAGCCGAATAAAAGCTTGAGTATTCTCCATATGTGATCTATGTATAAAATTTATAGTATGAGTAACATGAGTGTATCTATGTATGTTGTCTCTTGTTCCCTCAGGTCCGTACATGCACAGAATCGACTGACATACCGGATAAAGACTAGGTACATTCGAAGTACTTGCAATACTTTTCCTACTGCACGTTGGCGACCCTCCAGTCCGGTTAAAACTACGTAATGAGGAATTTCGCTTGGGTTTGACTGAAGGACTGTTATCGGGTGAACTAACATACGATACCTTGATGCGATCAAGTCCCAATTCAAGACTCCCACTGCTTAATTCACGTTCAAACGCGGGACCTTTTTTCCTATGTTTATGTTGTTATGAGTGTGTTACTATGTGTATGTATGTGAATATATTCTGTACAGTAACACTCTACATGTACGTTAGACACATACATATACGTGCTCGTAAACCTTAAACAAACCGTAAGTCCGCCGCTTTCATACTTTAATCTAATCAAAACTTCTGAATACAATTTGTACACTTGCATAGATTTTACCTGACACACCCATAGAATATATGCATAACGTACGATATACTAAAATGGTTTCTTTTGGATGCAATCGATCCCTTCTCCAAATGCAAGAACTATACACGTACAAGATATTAAGATATGCCCGTTAATAAATAAACGACTCAAATTGCATACCTTGTATTAAAAAATGCAGTTCGTTTGGATGTGTTTGGACTTTTCGTACCAACACTCTTATTCAGATTTGAGAGAGTAGAAGGGTCGTTTGTGCATTGAAAAATTCCCTTAAGACATGCAGCTTTCTTGTGGCAAAGACCGTGGCAACCTAGATGAAGATATATATGCGTATGCGTATGTGTATGTGTATGTGTATGTGCGTAGATAGTTGTATGTACTTATATTTTATTTTGTAAGTGTACAAGTGTATGTACAAATCATTAAGCATAAGCAATGCAAGTCACCACTGAAAAAGGCAAACATGTAAAAAGGCATATGTGGAACAATAAATTAAGTACTTCAAAGAATATACATGCCTTGGGCGATTTGTATAATTCTCGAACATTTTGCTATACGCGAAAGCGCAATGCATCTGATTTTTAGGGTGTAGTGATACGTTTTATAGAAACAAACCCCTGCGCGAGCATACAATTACTTACCCAAACATTTATATCCCTGGGAAGCAATTCCCCATAATATACCATCGCAATGATGGCAGTGCACAGGTTTATGGAAGGAACTCAATACGAATCTATGTCCGTTATAGTTCTGAACTTTCTTGTTTGTTGATGGTGAGCCCTGTGGTGATTCTGTGTCTGTATGTATGTATGTATGCATTACATAGAATAATAAGTTTATGTGTGAATGCTTTAGTTGAATACGTTTGCAGGAACAATTCTATATTAGTCTACATACATTCTTCCTCCAATGTAGGTACATATGATTGTCGCCTTGGTTTGCTACTCAATCGTCGAGCTGCTTGAACAGACGGGTAGCGTTGCGTAATGCCTTTCTGTACATTTGCATACTACACAGAGATTTTTGTGATTGCATATGTGTTTGACATATGTGAGCAAATCATGTTGTCTTAGTTAGAGATCAGCGTGTGTGTGTGCGCGCACCTGTATGTGAATACGTACCCGAACTTTTTGTACATATTACTGTGCGTGTTTAATATCATGGGCGTATATATGTTGCTAACTATTTACGCATGAGCATGTGATATATATATATATATATATATATATGTAATATATGTATGCAATAGTACCTTTGTTAACCATATATATATATATATGCAATATATGTATGCAATAGTACCTTTGTTAACCATTCCCCTGGCATGTCTTGATCATCCATGACCTCCATGATTTCAGAGAGAAGATCCTGGTCCTTTCTGACCTACAAGAGTACATATCCATATGCATGTTAATTCTTAGATTAGTGATTGGGCATTTCCGAACTCTTGTATATGAGCTTGGCAGCTTGAAACTGTTAGTTTAGCTTTAAAGCAAAGGTAACAGCAATCCGATAGAGGTTTTGGAAAACATTTCTTTTCTGCAACTTAACACTACTCATACATATTTATATATACAAAATACCAAAGTCTCCATCTCTTTATCAAACTCCTCATCTTCAGTAAGGCCAGACAGACTATTCACACCACTCTGACAAGCGTCCAACAATTCATCTAACTCTGGATCAAGCCATTCGATCACCATGGCAACCTGGTAATTAGTTAACGTACTTCTATTTTCATCTGGTGTATCGGTCATATCTTCAAACCCAGAGTACAGCATGTCCCACACAGCTTCTAGAGATGACACTACGTGTGACCTATGTTCCGAGAATATTAGTTTGTGATTAGTATGCGTGTGCGAGCGTGTCCCTGTACGTTTGTGGGAAGTATGTACGAGTTTCGAGCAAATATTTGCATATTCCTGCATAGTGGTTTGATATTTCTCGCGCTGGTATTTTTATGGTTATATTCGCCTGTCAGTATTTGGCACATGACATTAATATATGCTATATTCAGGTATATATGCCCACGTATGTGTAGGCATGTATTTATGTAAAGCAAAAATACACACATAGATATAGTTCTCTACATGTTAGCCAACTTAAATTTATTCTTACGCTGTACAGAACGAGATATTCATGTATGGAGAAATCACATGTCTTCTCACCTGATCAGTCGAAACAAATTTTTAATGTCCTTCTCAATGTTGACATTATCAGCATTGTAAGCTTCGAGGACAATATTGACATGCTCACGAGCACCATCATCAACTTTATTATTTATCACTGGCAATGCAGAATTCTGTATTGCAATGCAGGCATGTTTGAATGTGATGGTTTATACATGTATGGAATATTAAATGTGTGTTCATTCTATCCAATCGGTCAAAACTACCTTCCTCATATGTGACTATCATCATGGCTGACCGCAAGAGGATGTTTTCTAATACGTGTAGCAATTTTACATACCCTAATATGTATACAGAAATATACGATCGTAAAGCAATGTGTACACACTTATATACCAGTACATACGTATGGATAACATGTGTAAGGTTGCCTTTCCCTCTGAAATATGAAATCCTGACGCACACATGGACAATCATACAACTGCATACCTTGCAAACAAACTTGCGGTTTAAGTCTCTTGCACTGTCAATGGATGGGTCAGACGCAAATTTATCCTCTGCCCGGATAAATAGTAAACGTGCGGCTGTAAGTTGATGATTAGATTGTAATGCTCTGGCCAACAAGAATGAGAATAGTAGCGGGGACTGCACTGCTGTTTCGACCGTGTCTGTCATATTTGCGAGTGTTGGCTATGAGGATAGTGTCTATCTATAACTGATAAAATGGTTTCATACGTACATACATAAGGTACAAGCGTACACGAGTAGATAATTTAGCGTAACAAGTATTGTGCTTGCTATATGTGTTACGTGTGTAGAAAACGAATGAGAAAGAATATGAATTTGGTGTACTGCCATGCGTCGGTGAGTGTATGTTTGTATGTTTGTATGTGTATGTAAATATCTCATTGATAATGTGAATATTCAGCTGTACACACACTGTATTATCTCTATGGGTATGTAGCAGTAACAGTGACTTTCTCTTTCATACAGGGCGTGCATGTGCGTGTGTGTGTGTGTGTCTGTGTGTCCATGTAAATGTGTGTGTTTGTGTGTATGTGGATGTGTGTGCGATGTAATGTGAAATCGGGTCGAGAGATTAAAAGATAACCACTACACAGGCAATTGGTGCGAATCTAATAATCCTGGTTAATTGTATATTAGCATATACCGGTGACTATACTAGGTTAGGGTTTTTCAAACTGTGTCATAGATTATGACACCGTCGTAAATGATCTTCCATTTCAACCAAAAATAGTTTTAGAGTGCATAAATTTATCCTAATATTAGTTTTGAGAACAGAAATCGGAAAATCGGGTTAGAATTTATTTTCACTATTCTCTTATCAATATTCAGAAATATTTTAATTCGGGATTGTATTACAGTACCTAATTCTGCATTGATTCGTGACCTATATATTGCCTATTTGATTATATTTGCGACATAAGATTTTATGTTGCTTATTGGGAAGCCTTACTGATTCTATCTTGAAACATTTATCGTTTCTTACTTAAGAGACACATAACTACTAATTGGGAAGGAACATGGGCACGATTTGTGCACGTACAGGCCAGGTGTCAGTCATCTAGCATATGTATTTTTATATTCACGAACATATAATATATATGGGGGCACAATTTGTACACGTACAGGCCGGATCCCTGTCGTATAGAAATGTACTTTCATATCTACGAACATTTGCTACAAATGGGAACGACTTTTGTACGTACAGGCCGGTTGCCAGTCGTCTACAAATGCACATTCATATCCACGAACATGTAAAAGTTTGTGTTTACGTTCTTGCCCTACTGCGGAACGTTCTGGTGTGCCAGTGACTATCTTTGTAGGGTTGTCTCCTGCCTTCCTATACAACTTTGAAGTGTGCTTTGGAATTAAAGAGCTCAAACAATAACCTACCAAAACTATGTGTATTACACTAAGTCTTCCTTGTTACGTATATGAAAATAAATGAAGCTAACCTCAAAAAATATGAAAATAAGTGTATAAGTGTTCGGTCATTGTTGACGATGATGGATTTGAATGTAGTGCTGATACTTGGATTGCGCAGTTCAAAATTTCACGACAAATGTTATGATTATTGCACTATATGCCAACAGTGTGATATTAATATCGCGTTTTAGTATGTGAACTTCGAATCAATGCACGTAATACAACCACGCACTAAGGTCTAAAAGTGAAGTGAGACCGATTCTCTAGTTGTAATGTGCTGCGTGCCTTCAGTACTACTTCGTTATCTTTTTTTTCTGTCTCCTTGTGGTCAAATCTCTGAAGTTCTCCCGGAGTAAGTGTTAGATTTACTACGTTGTTAGAGAGGCAATCGGCATGGAATATAGCTGGAAACACAGAAACCGATAATTACGCCATGCAGGTTCACTGGCTGCTTGCAGCATGACAATACTTGGTGATTCTTGTTGATATCCTTGAAAATTCATCACCTTGAATATGTGAAGGCTGTCTTACTGTCTTATTATGTCTCGGCTGTACCAGTACAACCTGATCCTTCTATGGTGAAGAATGAACCCAGAATTTCTTTGATAAGATTTTCTAGTTCAAGCCTTGCATTTCATTTTTCCAAAGACAGGTGTACTCATAAAAGCATAGCACAATGGGGTGTACATATGCATTGACAGCACTTTTCTAGTAGTATGTAGTGAAGGAATATCCCACCAACCGCTCCGTCAAGAAACATACCCTGCCTATATATATATTTATACGTTTTATGCATGTGAATGTGTGTAGTCATGTAATAAATTGTGTATATACACATTATTATGGTGATTGAGGAATGGTACCGAACTTCATATTTGATTATACATACACAAACATGATCTATTGAGTAATAGTACCGAACTTCATATATTGTTAACTGGTGCCGGGAAAAGGGGTGTGTGCGAAATACGTACCTCTGATTGGATACGAAGTTATACTACTTCGCTCACCTCGTTAGCGACATTGACTGTTTGAAACAGACAATAGTTTGCGACATATAGATGGATGTTAGTGTTTGTACCAAGGTTTCCGGTTTTAAGACACCTTTGGAGAATTTTGCGATATTAAAGTGTGTCGTTTATTTGCTGTCAACGTCAAACCAAGCAAACGTGTCAGTCAGTCACATCACACACACCACACACACACATACACATACACACATATGCACATACACATACACACACATACACATACACACATATATATACACACACACGCACACATATACATACATACAAACACATACAAACACACACACACATTCATGCACACACACACATACATACACACACACACACATACATACATACATACATACACACACACACAGACACACACACACACGTGTATGTCTTCTCTCACTCCCTCTTTCTCGTCCTTTCTGTCATGAGCCTTGTATCATGAGGTAGCAAAAATTGTAGGTCGCTCGTGCTTGAACATTAACAACAGTACATTCGTACATGTGTTCAGTGTACATGTGTACGTGTACGCGACAATAGGATAGCTACATAATGAGGTTTGGAAAGTATCTGGAGTCACACGCACATCCGCCGTGGCGCTCCCGATATCTCAGTTATAAGAGGCTTAAGCATAAACTGAAAGACTTGTGCGCAGCCGAAGACCGACTTGCTGAGAAGAGAGGTACATATTCACTGTTCGTCAATGTACATGCCACACATTAAACACTTCACACATCATACGCAGTACACTAAAAGCGTATTTATTCCGACTCAAATTCCTACCCTAGCTGCGCTTGACGATGAATTAGTTATTGTCGATGATATTGATGAGACTACTTCGCTACTGAGTTGGAACCGTCAGGATTGCAATGTTCCTAAAATCGCAGAGTTGTAAGTTATATCGAAAAATAGACACAAATATTTGTCATTACATGTACATTTACATATTATCACACGCACGCCCGTACATACTTGAATACACTCATTCATCCACATATACATGTATGTATATGCACATTTATCACTCCCACATGCACCCGTACATACTTGGATGCACATGTAGAAATATAACAAGTAATGAATATACATACGTACGTGCACTCATGTACATAAGCGTACACACACGCGCACACATGCACACAATACATTTAAAGACTGCAGCACTCATACGCGCGCGCATACTTGAGTACACAGCATGTAGAATATATATCACTCATACTATGCACGCATATGCGTACACTCATGTTCTTACGCCTCACATTGTTTTATTATACTTGATATCATTGATGATCGTCACGAGTGCCCGTCTGGAGTGTTTTCGAATGTCTCTGTGTTTTGATATGTAATATTTGTATGCACGTGGTTATGTATATACGTTCATGTATTGTAGGGTTGCATTAGTTGAAGCTGAAGAGGATGAGTTTCGTCAAATTCTCTCTGCAGATCTGGAAAAGGTCAATCAACATTTCAAAAGTGAGTCATTAACAAATCCTCGTTGATGCTTGTACTCTTACTTACGTCCATGATGTACAGCAACACTTGTGTATGTACATATAAAAGTCGCAAAATTTAATTGTATATTTTTTTTCTCGTTGTTTAGATCAACTTGCGAAGGCACATGCGACGTTAGATGACTTAAACGCGACCGTTGATGAGCTAGAATTGCACAGCTTGTCTTCATCTCTCCCGCTGAGAAAGGGCCTGGGCTCCATCAAAACAGACCCATATACAACAACCAATACACCTGCATCTACACCTACACACACGCCCACACAGTCACAGTCACATATAGACGCCGCACATGTTATCACCCCGACTGACATTGCTATGGGGGTCACGAATGGTCTTGTTTTGAATTCTTTGGGAACAACGGAGGTGCGTACATGTGACAGTGAGGCGTCTTCCTCCAGACAAACTATTTCTGCACATGGTACGTTTGGTGTGCATATATGATTATATATGTACACGTGTGTATGTTGTTTGTGAGGACGTGTGTGTATATGCTCTGATGTATACTTCAGATAAATTCATAAATATATTGCTACATGCATCGAAGTGAGCCCTCATCCTCGCGAACGAATGCAGATGTACTATTGACGTGGAGTGTTGAATTTGAGCCTTCGTCACATATTTTTGACATACATACACACCTATGCCTACATGTATATCGTAAACAGGCAGTAGTAATGGACAAGGAGTGTTGGATGCAAGTCATATAATCAACGACCAGAGGTTTACATACAGTCTGGGTCACCTCAAACAAGGTTTCCATGAATATTATCTTCACTTGTCAAACATAAAGAGTTATCAACTACTCAACAGCACTGCATGCATGAAAATATTGAAGAAGCATGATAAGGTATGACTTATGCTAGAACGTGACGATACTTGCCTGTCATCAATCTTCTATCTACATACCTTCATTAGTTGAGTGGTTGATTAGCAGGACAAGAGTATGGAATGATTATTGTGTATATACATATAAGTGAGGTGCACACGTCCTACTAATGTATGTTCAGCGTTTAAACACACGAGACTCAATGACGAACACAATCACAATCGTATGTACATATATGGTACACATATGTTAGATAAATACATACTTTCGCGCTCTAGTCACACATATACACTGACAATGACACGTGGGCATACGTGTGCACATATCAAATATACACGCTTAACCAGTACGCATGCACATATATGCACGAGCGCAAATCCCACACTCAATCACATACTCTGGATATACAACAACTATTCACAGCATAGTGATATTAAGTTGAAAGACTCTTTAATGCCAATGATTAGACAAATGCCCTTCGCAAAGCCAGAGATCTGTGATACTTTGATTGGGAATATGGAGGTATGGTGAGTGAATAAGTATAAATACGTCTCCTGTTTTCACATTGAGATGATTGAATAGATGTATACGAATATGCCTATATTTATGCACGATATACGTAACTATATGAAGGTATGTATTCTGTATATGTAAGTTCTCCGTGTACTTTTAACGTTCACAAGACATGCTAGCACAAGGTATAGATGCACGTGAGGACATACTTTTACCTTTGTATACCACTAACCTTTGCGACTTATGGTGTTCTGTATTTGTAACAGTATAAACCCGTTCTGATTGACGTGCATTTATTCTTGATTACTCTGTGCTCGTGTATGCGTGATTTTGGAGATGTATATATGCGTCTGTACGGGGTCTGTGCCTGTGCGTATGTGCGACCTTGTGTATGAACCTATTTCAAAGTTTAAAGGTACGTATGTGTGTATATATGTTCGTGTCTACATCTACTTCTCGTTTGGTCTTTGGCGCTATGATTCGAACTTGCTTCATTATCTTCTATACATACACGTGAAACACCCGATCAACAACGGACACGCTTATACACAATCATGCTTGCCACGGTCACTTATACACAGACATATATATATATATATACATGTGCCTGGCAGGGAATATATGCAGACATATTTCACCGAGGTGATCGTACTATCGCGCTTAGAAGATTACAACCTTCCAAAATATCTTCTCACAAAAAGATGCAGGTATGTGTGGGAATGTTTATACATTCATATACATTATGTTTCGTCGCTGTCATGCCCATATTATAATACTAAACACGGCACCTACACTGAAATCAATTTCACATACGTATGTGTAATGTACGCACTCGCGCCATTCGCTTGTGCATCTATACAGGTTTGGAGAGTTTTTAGATTGGGCCTGTACATGGGCATTATCGGTATGAGCTTTCTTGCTGGTGTTATAAATGTAATTGGCCGAGACACACATGACGTCATTCCGAAGTATGAAGACTCTGTTTGGCTGATGTTCCGTGCAGCGGTACAAGGTGTACTGCTGGTTTGGTATGTGCTCACATGTGTATATACTATGGACGAGTGGGTGTGAATGTATGTATGTTGGTGTTCTTATTTCTCTCTTTCGTATACATTTTAGGGTTGCATATATATTCACATAAGACACAAATAGCGTACACGTGGCATACACAGTGGAACCAATACCCATAAACACATATTACATAGGTTATTCGGCATCAATGTATTTGCTTGGAATAGGTCCGGCGTCAATCATCAGTACGTGTTCGAGTTTCATCCAACTAAATATCTCACCTACTTGGACTTCTTTGAGGTATGCATTCGTATACATCGTGTGTAATACTTCGAATAGTTTCCATGTGTACTACTATCACGTTTGTTGTTAGAATGTCCTGAAGATCCATACTCCAGTACAGCAACAATCTGTAAGGACCGGTCTTGTCCATCTTACACTACCCATTTGTTCGCCATCACGTACACTTCACGTACTACACATGTATACCTAGAACATTTACACAAATGACGTGTTAAAGCACATCTCCATGTTGGTCTACGTACATATACATGTAAGTACATAGGAACAGACATATGTACGTATGCAGACGTAGGGATTAACAGGGATGTATATATTTGTATACAACAGTTTGCAGCACTTCTATCGATAATCGTGGCAGGATTTATGCTGCTCTATTTGTCGGACTACGTACCAAAAAATGACGCACATAATATTCCCATTGCACTTTTTGGTACTTTGTTTGCAATTCTAATCAACCCCCTGCATATCATGCATCGAAGTACACGCTACTGGCTCATACGAAGGTGAGTGTCTGTTAAATTGTTGTGTATATATGTATATATAGTTTTGTGTGTATGTAAACCGTGATCCCACTCCAATCGAAATTATATACTTTCCCACGCTCTCTTTTCTTGCTTTAACTGTTACTAATGCATATTACATAATCAATATACTCGCAAAAATAAAAATACAAACAGGATGGGGCGTGTAATTGGTGCACCATTTATCTCAGTGGGATTTGCAGATTTCTGGTTAGCTGATCAGTTTACCAGCTGTGTGACAATGTTCTTAGACTTTGAGTTTGGAGTGTGTCACTACTCACTCTACTATGCTGGACACCAGCGTACGTGAATGATGCAGATGTTTTTATGTCTGAATTCTGGTTGTATTCATTAGCTGTATGGCTATGCGCACATATGTAGTACGTAGACATGTTGGCAAGCAATATACTTCAATGTGTTGCTATACATGCGTATTTGATTTTAAATGAAAGAGTGCAACTGGCCATCGGTTTTTCCTTCATGAGCGTTCTTTGTAATATTGCAAGTAGGTAAATTTTACGTTGTACAGGTTTGTTCACGAACTACATGTATATTTTTATGTACATGGAATGAAGTCCATTTTAGGCCTCGATTGTTGATGAAACAAGTCAAACTTACGTAAATATATGCATACCTTAAACGCTTGGATATCTTTTTCTATCCTACTACAGGTCTTGCAGACAATGGAGCGTGCAGCAGTAATCAGTGGCCTGTGCGCGCCTTTATATACATATTACCTGGTACATATAGTTTGAGTGTACAAGTGTATGTAATAAATGTGTATATATTGTGCAAATCGTAATGCATCGAGCATCCATATACTCGCTCTACGCCATACTCGCACAATTGCATGCACACATGTATACATGAGCACATACACATCGTATATACATACACTTGCACACGAACAAATAGTTAAACGCATCATAGGACATATATATATATCATATGCAAAGGCAAAAGGTAACACAATATATATATATTTGTCAGCATGGTTTCGATTTGCGCAATGTCTCCGCCGTTACTTTGATACTGGATCAGCGTTTCCACATTTGGTGAACGCAGGAAAATATTCTTCAAGTATAATGGCTACAATTCTCATGATCCTAGATCAGGTTTGTATAGTTTACATGTACAGTATGTGCATAAGATGTGTAGGCTGAGTCATGCGTGCGTTAATACATATGTGTATTAGTCAAACGGTAGGCCAACTATATGCGTTGGGTGTATGTAGAAGTTTGTTTTACATATGTGTATAAAGGTACATCAATACGTATGTGTGCGTGTCGTATGTGAAATTGCATGTACGTATGACTGAATATTAACTTCGGTGAATGCATATCATATTCGTGGTTTGTAGAGTACGTGTCCATAGTCGTACCGTTCGCCGCCAACACAGTTACATATATACATATGCAGACGTACCGGGAGGACCAGCACTTACCTACCAGTGAATGGACACTGTATATGAAAATCTGGATCTTTGTGAGCATCGTACAGACGATCTACGCTCTTACGTACGACTTGAAAATGGACTGGGGCCTGCTCAAGTATGTGCAAGTGTATCTATATTTTTATTGTGTTTCAAGTATATATGCATGCGTAATATAAATGCGTGGAGTATGTTTCATTTTTACTTGACTTACAAGATCTTGAATGTCTATATGCGTGTCAGTTCGCGTCGGTTCGCTCATGTTAAAGCGTGCATATATCTATTTATGTTTATGTATTTGTGCAACAATCGTTCTTGACACACTGACTCGCTCCATTACAATGGCCATCTGTGCACGCGAATCACTTGCACACTTTAACGCACTCTTACTTGCACGCGCTCTTGCTTGCACTCACTCACACTTACTCACAAATACGTAAAGTACGCATACTAAGAATCAGTAATTATCATGTTCACACAGAGCCGTTGACACGTCTAAGTTTATGCTCCGTGATACCCTCTTTTACAGCAGACCGGTTAGTATTATTTACATTACAAATGTACCTACTCTTCCACGTTTTCCTTTATGTGGGGTACAGTGCATCAGACTTGGTTGTGTTGTAATCGTGGGTTTTTTTAATATCCTGTCCATCTGCTGTATTGCTAATATATTCTTAACTTTATCCTCTTTTAATGTTCCAAACAATTTTCGTGGAGCCTATATGTTTAGTTGCATTTGATTATGCGTAAATATATATAAAATTTACTACATAGTTTTTTATTCGTATTTGCACAGGTATACTACATTGCAATTGTCTTTGACATCGCCGGTCGCTGTATGTGGACAATAAAGTTAGTACCATATGCCGCCAGTCAAGCAATGCACTGCTCCTCTGCATGGTTTTCTTTTGGGTTGGCAATAATAGAAATTATGCGGTATGATTAGCACGTGTTGCTTGTATTCGGATATTGAAAAGGGTCCTTCATACGCAACTATTGTGCTCCGAAGTTCTGCTTACTTTGTACAAGATTGTGTGATCTGTATCCACTGATGAGTGTCCGTGTGTGCATGTGAATATTAAACCCATTGCAATGTCTCTATACTGCAACGGTTTGAGTTGCAGTCACTCGTATTCATCACGCAATTGTACGGATCAAACATATGCATATACAAGCCGGGACAAACCCTTGCGATTATTTAATCGTCAGAACTTCGCTCTATATAATGTAGCCGGTTCGTATGGAACTTTTTCCGTGTCGAGAATGAATACGTCAACGATTGTCTTCAATTCCACTCCGTGCTTACACACGCTGGTACGTCCGTAATTGTGCTTTGTATGTGCGTCTGTGTGTATATAGATGAAGCACGTTTCTTGTATGTACATGTGAATATGCATGTTCATGTGGTGTTTGCGTGTTGTGGCATCCATATGTTCGAGTGTGTATGTTAAGTAAAGTGTCTTGGTGAATAAATTTGGGGATGTGAGTGCGTGTATGATTGTCATGTGAACGTGCGTCAACAACTTTTTCTGTCCAGTTTTGCGCACTTGCATGGTGTGATATGTTGGTATGTTTACGTATGTCAGTATGAATTATGCTGGTAGATCGGCTTACTTATGTTGCTCGTTATCGTAGGTATTATTTCGTCGGAAGGTGCTGCACCAGCAATCAACAAAGAAACTTACGCAATGCTGCGTGCGGAACACAATCGAAATCAAAAGAAATCTTCAAAACAAGCATAACACCTAGACGGGTTGTCTTTTATACCAATGTACAATATCTAGAGATGTGTGTGTTCCATCAGGTCGTGTTATGTTGTCCGTTGTACCCGAAGCGCATTCATTGGTAGCACTACTGTGTTGTGTTTGTGCATAATTGATAGATGTACATCATACAACACTTTTACTTTGAGAATATCGAAAAATTCGTAACATTAAAAATTAGAGTATAACGTTCCGCATACTCATAGTATTGGATAAATACCTCTCCACATGCTTATGTACTCACATGTATGTACACATTGGTATGTTTAATTAATCTTAACTTGCGTGGTGTATGTGTATGAAGAATGAATGGTATATATAAGAAACGTGAATTCTAAGCACATATAGAACCTTATTAGTTGTAGAAATAGATGAATGTGTAATCAAATTGATAGAATGCACGTATTCATGGATACTATTTATGGATGATTTGTTAATCTGTTTATTATGTACACCACCACACGTTCTTAAATATAGCAATTTTATAGCTTTGTGGCTAACAGATCAGAATCACGTACTACATGTATTGAGTACTTGATTCCATCCCTTCTTGATTACTCGTATACTAGTTAAACACATGGCACTTACATATGTGCCGGTGTATGTTGCATGTGGCTAGTTCATATTTACTTGTATTGGTTGGACAAAAAATGTGCCAATTCGTGAATAAATACGTAATATACCTAAATATATCGCCTTCATGGAAAGACAAACAATGGAATCTTTATTTGTAACAGTGCTTGAATACTACCATACAACACAAATCATTAGCGCAGCAAACTGGTGTACAGCGCATTGAGTTGCTTGATTGATACCTTAAAAATGTTCGTCTTCGTTTTTCTCGAATACATGATGTATGCCATAAACCATGCACTCTTCTACTATACCTCCCAGTATATTACGTGAATATCATCGAGAATGATATTTTCTGTATCGTGATTCGCATGTTGCTAGCTGCACAAAGGAAACGTGTCACAGCTCAGGTTGGATTAATACATTGACCTTTAATCACTACACCTACTCGAAGTGTTTCCTAATTCAAGACTAATCTTAATATGGAGCAAGTTGTGATGTTATGCTTATCTTTCAGTACATCACAGATAATTGCAATTGTTACGTTTACATAGCAAAGCCCATTTTATAATGCTAAAATATCAAATTAACCACATAGAACATTCTTGCATTCCTAATGTGGACATGCCTGACTGCATAAATTTACTATTAACATAAGCATGAGAGTAGGAAACATGTCTATGACGTTGATGTTTTGATATAGTTCTATTTTAAAAGAAATACAGCTTTTAATATGTAAACAATCAGCAACAAATGCACGGCGAGCTCGACGTTTATCCTTCTAGCCTTTAGATATGTTGGTTTATTCTACTTTCATAAAAGATTCTGAAGTAGAAAGATTTGGAGTAGAAATACAGGAAGACATTGTAGTTTACTTATGGCAGAATGAACTTCATGTGATTAAATACTCTTACGATCCCAACACTCATACAACCACACAATACCTTTTACACCTACACATCGTTATGTATGCCAAAACCTTTAAATTATGAATGACTTGTATTACCTTACATACGACAAAAACAGTAGAAAGACAGTAGAATGATATGAAAGTAAGATAATATGAAGGTAGAAGATTTTTGCCTACAACAAAGCGAACAAGGAAGATGTTAATTGTTCACTAAGCGATTGTTTTTGTATGCACATCCGGACTATAGTCTGGCTAGCATCACATCTTTAACCTTTCTATCTCTTTGCACATTTGTCGTATATATTGTAACTATGAAAGAGACCAATCATCCGCTCGTGATTGTGTACATGTACATGTGCCTATCGGGTTTGTACCCTGATCAACCTACCTCATTGATCCTCTCTAACTGAGGAGTCTGTACATGTACTGCTGTTCTTTGAAAAGGGAGAACGAGATATACATCGTGTGTTGTCACAGCATAGAATGATTCTCAATCTAGTCAGTACAAACTCAAAAAAGATCCATCTCCATGGCAATCACAAACGAAGCCAAAAAAAGTCTGCAATGAGGATACCATTATGTGGGAAAGAAAGAAGATCTATATATATAATATAAATGTGTGCTCTATGATTGGTAAATTACTTAGTTACACGTGTTTATTGGTAAAAACTATTGAGCAACGATCTATCCCAAAGCCAATCAAATACTCCCCAACAAGTCGGACGAATGCAGGTTACAATACTTCACCAAAGCACAAGTTTTGTAGTTTGTGTGTTATGTATACCGAGGTCGTATTGTTTATGCTCTCTTCGTAGGAACCTTTCCCATCCTCATCCCTATCCAACCTTTATTCACCCTTCACCTTCCAACTTTCCTATCCACGCGACACAGCTACAAACGTTCTGGGCCATTCACACAATATACGTGCGACCAATCCAAGTATTTGCAAGTACATTTGGAATGGCATAAACAATCTACCTTCACCCAGCCAACGCCACTCTACGTATTGTAGCTCATCTGCTTGTTCCTTCTCATGTCTGTACGTGGACTAACATGTCTGAGAAGAAAGGTAGTAATATGATAAATTTGATTTTCACCTCCAATATGCTAATGTTGGCATTGATGAGTACTATCGTGTCTGCGGTATCAAAAAATATCACTGGCGGGATTCATAACAATAATATAAAGATTGTGGCTGTAGACAATGAAGGAGAGGATGCTGCCCCCGTCATTTACGGCGGTTACGTAGCGAATAACAAGTTAGGTGATATCAATTGTGAGCATGGAATGCGTTCGGTTCATCATATCATTGTTTGTGTTACTGATCCTATGCGAGTAACCTCTTCTGGTTTTCGTGGTTCGTTGTACAATCCAAATCCACTTGAACATGCACGTACATGCCAAGATACTTGCAGATATAAACTCGCTGTTGCAATTTTACGAGCATACATGCTCACACACTGATAGCGAAATATACACATTTGTCTTAAATAGATACCCATGGATAGCCTCCCTCCAGATATCCGCGTCCTTAACATCAATGGAGTACATTCACATCTGCGGAGGAACCCTTATTGCTCCTCGGTGGATTCTTACAGCCGCACATTGCCATAATCCGGGCACTACTGAGAACATAAACCGTGTATGTGTGGGCGGGTTGGATCTGCGAAACAAAAGAGAATTCGACTGCCACTTGATTGAAGGCAGATACATTCATGAGGACTATAACCCACTATCCTACGTCAACGATATCATGGTATGCTATTCTACAAAATGGCGCATTCCCAACTTTGAGTGCAGGTATATGTGTATATGTCCGTTTTGCGCAACACACGAGAGCTTCCGATCATATTCGTAGTGATATATACATACATATTTTATATGCTCAGTGTATATGTGCATGTATATAATATCAATATCTCAGAACAAGTTTTGCGACGAATTTTCTTCCGCAAATCGACGAGCAAATGTAAAGTACAAAAGCACTCGCGTGTAAACACGCATGTATGTTATCATCTTCATATAATTTGCGCGATTATCATGCTTGAGTTATAGTAATCTACACCAGTGCATACACTTATATACGTTGGTATATGCACACTATGCCAGCACACCTACACATTCCTGGTTACAAGTTCACATCATCGTTTTGTTTTTCTATGTACAGCTGTTGAAATTGGATTCCCCGTCGAATTTCCAGCCGGCCAAGCTTAATACAGCTGATAACGCATACCATCATTTGGAGAAATTCGAGCTAGTTGGATGGGGCACAACTCTAACTAATACTGGAGTCGCATCATATACCCTGAACAGCATTTATATGCTGGTATGTTTATGGCGTCTATGGGTATCTTCAAATACATACTGCACCATATCTAAATACCCGAACACAAGTACTGTAAACACTCATACGCTCTGAATGACTTGGGAACCTAGATTAAAATTAATATAATTACAAGTATATTCAGATCTTTGCATACGTTCAGCCATCAGGTACACAATTCTTCACCAACTTATGAAGTATGTCATGCGTCAGAGGAGTTCCAATTGGTACATTGAAGTGGAATGCCTAGCTAGTAGTAGATAGGCAATCTTACATAGCATTACGTACTATGATCCTCACTGTAAACTCACCTTCACGTTATATTCAACGTATGTAGGTTTCAAGTAGCAACCTATGCAATGTATTTGACCCCCCTATCGCTAATCCCATCAAGCCTACTCAATTCTGTGATTATGGACAAACTGATATGGGTGGTTGCAGTGGTGATTCTGGAGGTATCGTGTTTCACTCTAAACTTGAGCTTATGTGCTTGGCCTGGTATTCTCCAGCTTCCATTGTATATGCAACCATTTCTGTACATTGGGTGGTTCTTTCTGTTGTTAGATGCATGCTCAATCGAGCAGATACATATGCACGTATACTCACGGTAAGATATACAGGATGGGTTCGATGCATTTACCTTTTTGATTGCACAATGATTTGCAGAACACGAACAACCAAATTGGTGCATTAGTGTAGAACAAATATAATGTTTATTAGTCTAGGCCGTATGTGGGACCGATTTTTGTTCACATAATTCGTAGTACGTGAGCTTTCTTGAAATGCACTCACAAATACATTAATAAGCATACAATTCTATTCAAATATATTCAGTTGTACACAAACATAAGTATCCATAAATATAAAACATACATTCTGACTACCATGGAACGGCATCTGATAAATACATATGTATACGACATATCCATGTCCAGGTCCCGGATTCATTCTCAACGAAGATGGTACAGCAGACATTATTGGTGTGGTAAGTTTCGGCAGTGTAGACTGTGGAGATGGCGCTCCTGCCGTTTACACACGTGTGTCCGCATTTATTGACTGGATTGAAGACCATACGCAACCGTGGACCTGGCGAGATGATTGTGCGGCGAACCCATGTCAATACGGATCGAAATGCGTTGATTGTAGAACTAAGGAATGCTACAACGGCAAAGGGTACTACACATGTGAATGTAACGAAGGGTAAGTGGATTGTTTCTCTATCTGCAACCATGTTCATCGCTTCAGTCTTTCGTTGTGTATGTATCCAGTATGTTCACATTATTTCCTACACACATTCTTACTCTCAGATTTGTCTGCTTGTCTCCTTCGCTTATATCAAACATTGTGTGCACTTCATGGATAGACATCCACTACATTATGTAACTCAAACACTCACTTAGTCTTCAGACCCAAACACAAGGAATAGAACACACTTATAATATACCCCATAATGGATCATTGCCCTTGTCCTGTTACCAATATCGAAAGCAAACAATCATGGTAACTTACGTAGAACCGTTTTATATCCGAAAGTGCGAGTACAATTTACCTCTTAGAAAACACGTACGCTTACGCTTATACTTCTCGCTTTCACAATTTAAAAAATCCAACTCAGTAGATTCAGTGGTGTAGACTGTGAGCACACACAAACACCTTGGGAGAATATGCAAGTGCAAGCGGCTCAGAGGAATGCTCGAATCCAAAACGCGGCCCTCAAGACCACAGATAAAAGTGTATTCAGCACACTTGTAGTTGTAATATCCATCTTCGTCAGGGCGTGTATATCTTGAGTGTGACCTCTACAAGTTGTTAACACATGCAGATTTATGTACACATTTCAAATTTTGTATGTACGAATACACATTGATAGATGCAAGTTGATGTCATAGAGCAATTGAACACACTTAGCATATAGGGTAAATATCCACTAAAATAACGGATTGCTTGTGCAAAATATAATTCTTTTACGAACGGGAAAATATATTGACCGCAAAGTCCTGTATCTAGTGCTAGTACCTATCGTCTTTGTACGAAATAGAAAGTAAATTAACAGGAATACCGTGCATCCTGTGCTAGTACTAACCCTCCTATGATTTGGTCATGTATAGACAAACTAAAATTAGTTGTATTATTCTAGAGATGTTGGGAAGGATTTTTCATCTATACATATATACATAACATTTGTCAATTATGAACTCAGGCGCAGCCCCAGTAACCACCATTGCCAAAATAACTAGCACTCTTTACATTATAATATCGACTTCTATTGCGTGACGTTAAGTGTCACCTGTACAATTGCGCACCTCTGTTTTGAGATTTCTGTCTACCTGTAACATACGTTTAACAATACCAATGTGGTATTTAATTGTGTGTTTGTTCTATGTAACCGCGTACGTCTACAAATAGGGTGGAATAAATACTAACATGTGGCATATTTTAGACTTCTCCCGTCAAATTTCCAAGTCGCCTTCAAATATTTAAACTTGAACAACAGAAGAGAGCTAACGAAAATAACTACATGTGTAACAGGAGTTTTTATAAGTGTACATGAATTTCTCACGTAAAATTATGCTCCAACACATTCATAAGATTAAAATCTTCTTGTATTTTTTAGTATATAATCGTTTTCATATATCACCATGTTATGAGCATCTTTGTCGGATGTTTCACCAATGCAGGACGGATTGTCACGGCACTCTATTGATTTTCTGTATTTTCGTTTAATATTGGTCGCACAACACCGGCTATTAATAACAGGCTTCATTTTGTCATGTTAACAGTCTTATAATATGGGAATAATAGTTAACGATGACTCTGCTCTCTTTCTAATGGCAGCTCTACAAAAAAAACATCAAAACGGGTTAACAGACGATGAGAATTTAAACTGATACAGGGGGGACGTACTGGTGAAACCCCATGGATGTTCGTCTCGTGTTGTTCTACTTCTGGAAAATCAAAAACGTGTACATGCACAGACAAAAACCACACACGTACACATGCATACACATTTATAATTCATACAGACATATAAAGAAGACTGGCTCAGATTAGCGAGACCAGTTGTGTTGTCACGTAGATATGCCATGTAAGTGCTTGAATGTACTAATAACGCACGTATATATCAAAAAACTGCAAGGATGATTGATGTCATCAATCCATAAACTATAGGAACTTATGTACATTATAAACTATGGGAACAGAAGTACATTACAAACTATGGGAACATAAGTACATTACAAACTATGGGAATATGAGTACATTATAAACTATAGAAACTATAGGAACATATGTACATTATAAACTATGAGAACAGAAGTACATTATAAACTATGGAAACATAAGTACATTATACATATGTGAACTAGCTATAAAACAACAGCATGCCTTATTTCGTCACAGATGATAAATCAACGCGTTAAAATGGCACCTAATGTTCACACATCACATACAAACCTTCACGTACAAACACTGTTAATATATTCATGTACCAAACACGTTAATATATTCATGTACAAACGTGTACACCCACACATCCGCACGACAATACATAAAACAAGATGCTTGATGCAGCGTTTACGGTACTCTTCGCCGTGTTTCTCGGTCGGATTCTTGATGTCTTCCACGACAAGGTACGAATGCACAAGCAAGGGAAACTGCGGAAACTATTTTACAACACCTAAGCATATTCACAGATGCTTGTAAAACTATTTATGATGTGCACGTACATAGAGATGTATATTATTTATATTTTGCTTTAATCTACTTTTGCAACGAGATTACCTTGTAATCAAACACTCCTGCATGTAATATTCTTCGCGCTACTTCTGCTTTGCTTTTATTGTTGTTTTTTACGACGGGGTATGTGTACATGCTTGAATCAGGTGGATACGTGAGTGCGTTGGTATGGTGGTGAATGCGTATACATTTCCGTAGTGATTTCCTGAACCTAAATGGATATAAAATGCATTCTTGAAAGTAGCTCAGTGTATAATGAGGTATATGTGGTTGCATAGTTGTACGTCTGTTGAGTTTGTTGTTGTGCATGTTTGAGTACTTGATGTATGAGAATCGTGCATGTGTCACGCTGTATACGAACATGTATAGTCTATTTATGACATCTCTCTAGCATTTTGTTGTCCTTGTTCTGTTGTACTTTTCTATTCTGGTATCACGCTCAGATACATTTACATCTCTATTACATTGCTGTACTCTGGCATGTACGAGTGATTTTACAGATTGAACTTCAGTTTAGTGTTTCCTCAGTTGTTTTTGTATGCAGTATGTACGGTTGTACTACGATAGGACAGGTGTTATGCACATTTCGCTAACTCGCACACCTACTTGTAAATAACACACCCTTAAAATCCCAGATAGTACATTATTCCAATTTTACCGCAAAATCGTCGTTAAAATCCCAATTACACGAATCACGAGAGCTAGCGAAGGCAATTAGATCACAGATGAAGGAATTGAGTATACAGGATGACTTTGCGCAGCACTCCAAACTACAGAGAAAACTTAATGCCGAAGAGCAAAAGATTAGCAAATCTGGTGTGTCGCAATTGTATATACACATCGTGCGCGTATATACCCCCAAAACTGAAAAATAGAATTACAGCTGAACGACAGAGTGGAATCGAGTGTACGTATATACTTCTTATTCGTTATATCGATCGCATGACCGAAAGCACGTGCAATATTATGCGTAAATGTACTTTATATGTTCTTATGCTTTACACATACTTTGCGCATGTGCACCATGTATGTTATATCAGCCGTTAACAATGTAGTTGTACTTTGCAATGCATACACACTATTACGTTATGTCACTTTTCATAGAAATACTTAAGTATATGTATGTATATGTCCATATATACGATTGGAGTCTTTCGTGCACATAACTTGTCTTGTATGGATTGAAACACCCGGATGTGTACTTGCGCATGATTCGTCTAACAAATTAATGTTTGAAACACAGAAAAGGAATATCAAATGGAGCAGTACGCGTGGGGTCTGAAAGTTTACGGGGTCAAGAAAGTTTTCATGGTAAGTGCTTAGTAGTTTGAAATGGATTGTAAGCATGTTTAAATTAGATGTACACGTGTGCATACGTGTGTTCGTGTATCGACGTCTAGTTTCTTCGTTAACTTGCATTTGCCATCTGCTTACTAATTGCACATTCGTGTACAAACTAGATATTCGTATGCGATGTGCATGTACTTGACAATCACGTTATAGTCTCCCTCGTCTTGATTTGTTTTGTCAATGACGCGTATTGAACCAACATGTTCAATGCATAAGCAGCTACACGCCACCCACCAAACAAGGATAAAATCTCTTAAACATCTTGCTATGGTTTGCATATTTATATTTCACATTCAGGGATTACTGCACATGTATATACTATACCATTGGCGATCTGTGCCAATTTTCCAATTGAAGCCTTCTATGGTGTACCCCTTTGGCTATATATTAGCCTTCCCAATGCACGAGACAGGTACACTACTTGCATAAGCACGTACATGACATCATGAGCGATGTAATCCAATCGTTGAACTGTGAATTTTCCTGCCGTAAAGACCCATATGCATATTGTCTTTCTCATCGCAGTACCAGCTCAGACTCATTCTGTAGCTATGTATACAAAGATTATCACCACTACATTGAACAATACCGTTGATATGTACTTCAATTTAGTTGCCGCTTGCAAGTCGAATGAAATGTCATGCATATTATTTGTATGAGTTACATGCTACATGCGATATATACCAGCTCCAATCCGAAAGTACTTCCCTAACTTGCGCCGAATCTTTTGGGTTTATGCCACGTGTCATCCATTTTTTCTAACCCATCTGTGCGTTTTTGGTGAATAATATTCTCATTCTCCGCAGGTGACGTTGGTATTGTGTTTTGGTTCTTCGTTTGCCGAACACTTGTAAAAATTATTTAGTGTAAATCGCGATAGACATGTGAGGTAAAACTCATCATTATGGGATACAAACTGTATAGTATGTAATAAAGATTGGTTCGAAACCGTTTTGTTAGCTCGACTTCAACCATAGCAAGATGAGAACAAATGAAGGTTATTCCAAACACCGTGAGACTTATATGCGTAAACGACACTAGGCTGGCTTCCTTGTTCTCAACAGTTTGCTTCCACAAAGATACGAGATATTCTGTGGACTTGTACCGAGTCAACCAACTGTTCGAGTTTCAAATTTCTTCGATGTAAACACAATTCTGATCCTATCTCATGAAAGGATGATCCATGTAAATTTTTAGTGTTACTTTCGAGGCGAATGATTAATTTATAGTATCGGCTTGTTGACCTTCTCACTTTATGATAAGCATTAGTGATGAATTAATGAATGTATGATAAATTACCGCCTTATTTTCTTAAGTTTCTAAATGCAAATCTATTGTACGTTTACCATTACTTCGACTATTGTACGTTTTTGGTCGTATATGTCTACGTTGTGTGATTTTGTGGTCACGATTATTCAAGTACAGTACATATTTAATAAATGTACAATAGACGTTTATACGTATTAATAGTAAGCAAAGCTAAACTCATTTATTGCTTTTCAAATACTAGTATTTTACTAGTTCTGAATAAATGAAACTTTGTACTTCAAATACATATAAGTCTGAATAAATTTAGTAACAAATATATCTGATTAAGTGATATTTCTGAATATTTTTCATTTTTCTTTCTTTCTTCGCTTCATACTAAAGCCATAGCCATGCTTAACCACTGACCGACCGACCGATCGTTCTGTACTGTACTGTACTGTACTGTACCGTAACGTTCACTGTAACACCAAAAGAGAAAAACACCACAACACCACAACACCACAACACACACAAAAACTAAACACTTTTTACACATACGGTGATATTAAATACTTCTTTCAGGATCTCCTTCAGCTCCTCTTTCCCCTCTCCTCTCTCTCTTTTCCTTAGTGTCAGTCTCTAGCGCTTACTTCTCTTTATCTTATCAGCAAATATGTCGGTACGAAAAGCCTCAAATGGATCCATTCCCCAATTTTCTCCACATGACTGTATAGTTTCTGCCCCCTCCCACCCACACAACTCTGCACGCGATTTGGATAGATTTTATATTCGTAGCCTTTCGTTTTTCTGGGTTGCGAGAAATGTGTCTTCCCTTGTTTACAAGTCCCAAAAGAACGTCGTTTTATATTTTTTTTGTGTCCAGTGTGATGTAGTTGACTAGCTTTTGTTGCATCTTATTCTACTTATTGTTTGTGTTCCACTTATATGTTTGTGTATGTTAATCGATTCTTACTATTATGGATTTTGACGCTCAACAGTGTTAAGTGAAGTAGTTGTCTTCAATTTCTAACCACTTCCATTGCTTGTACCCTTCACTACCGAACAACCACGAAAAAATGATATTCGATAGAGCACCGAAGGCATGAGACAGTATGTGTGTTGAAAACCTTTTTTGCAATGTACTTTGTGGTCACATATCACATTCACTGTGTGCTAAAAGATATTCAGTCTGCAATAGTATTTCTTGTGAAGGTAGCCCACTCTCAAGTTGTATTTCATTTTATTCAATCGGTAGGCGAAAAGGCGCCGATTCGAAAGCAAAGTCCGATGCTCCTCGCTCTGTCGCGCCCACTGGATCCAATGGTATGCTTCGCTTCTATACCGAGGACAGTCCCGGACTTAAAGTGTAAGTTTTAAAGAAAATAGAAAAATGTGTTAAGGTACAATTGGTGTTATGAACGAAGAACTGCCTGAACACAAGGATGAGAGTTCGAGCCATCTCTGATTTTCATCGTGTGTCATGTGAATGTATTTATCGGTCTATATTTGATGGCGTGTACGCACTGCATATACAGATCGTGTTGTGTTGCTTTGCTTGTTATTTACTTGTGCTTAACTTCCCCTGTACCGACTTTACTTGTTGTCACGAACCTCGTCAATTGGATTGTTTGCAGTGCCTGTTTAGCTTCATTTGTTGCAAGTACTTGAATACTTGCCAATCACTGCACTTTGAATGCATTAATATATCGTACTTATGTCTTGTGAAGTTTTTGTTATGTACATACGTTATCATAGACTTCTGATTTATGTAATCTTTATTGCTCTTTGCGCAGTGGGCCGATTCCTGTCGTCGTTATGTCACTAGTGTTCATCCTTTGTGTATTTATGTTGCACATATGGGGAAAGATGCGTCGATCTTAGTTTGCGAGAATTTTCTAGTGCACAAAAAAAAACTACGATTGAAAACAAAGAGAAGAGAGTGACATAGATAAGTTGATGAAATGGATTGTACTGGCATAAACAAGCGTAGGTCAAGTTTCTCGGCTGTAAACTAAAACGGTACCTTGACGCATAGCTGATGTCTTGATCGACTGTCATTTCCCAGTGTTGAGTGTTGCCTTGGTGGATAAAGTCTGGGTTTGTATTGTACACGAATTTATGAAGGAGTTGAATTATTAAATTAATCCATTTTCTACGTTGTATAGCTGCGTCTTGCTTGATGGCTGTGTCTTTCTTGGGCGTGACCAGACACTAATTAATCATCGTCAATGACGTGTTGACATGTCAAATTATGAGGTTATTTCATACTTTTATGATTTCTTACCGGTATTCCATCTCCTGGTATTGCCTTTAGACGTTAACAGTACAAAGTTATATTAAGGGGAACACTGCATTTCATGAGTGTACAAACTAAAAATACCCTGATCATATCATGTACAAACATGAAAATATATCAGTCTGATATATACTTATAGAAGCAGCGAACTTATACCTCAAGAACGAACAATCAAGTACTTGACCATGAATATAACTAAGCGGTACCAACGAACTGATATAAGTCCTGTCAGTAAAGTAAGTAGTTAGGTGTATGCATGATGAATAGGTATATTTTGCATCCATTTTGGATCATATGTTCTACTAAGCCGCCTATGAAATACAACAAATACGTCTTCAAACATGCGTACAATAATCGACTAATAGGATATCAACAGATGCACAAGATATCTCCGGTTGTGTTGTACGGTGTAAAGAGTTTGCCTAATATTGGTAGTGTTAGAAGTGGAGGGATATGTACTCAAGTGGTGATGGAAGAACTGCAGTTCTAGTGATAGTGGTAGACGTAGTAGTTGTAACAACCGATACTGGGTACTAGTGTGCAAGTATGAGTGATTTCGTTTTTGTTTATGATCCATCTATAGCAGAGAATGGTTCCATCAAGATTTTCTTGTGCACTGCTTGAAGCCTTGCACAACGAAAATCCTGGAACAATGAAAATGCTCTACCCTCGTCATTATAACATCTATCTAGTCATTGTGATTATTAAATATTGCTACTCTTCAGATTTTCAGTCTCGTACACTAGACCAAAATCATTGTGCACACCATGACGTACGCAACTCATATCACACATAGTCGTGCAGTGTTCTTTCAGATCTCCAATGTGACGGATTTGCGGAAACAAACTCTTTCTTAATATTTCGTGTATCCTATTTTCACTGCAATTCCTTCAAGTATTAGATCGCAACGTTCACCCAAACTATCATTTTCAGACTTTTATCCTCTCTAGATGTAAGAAAGAGGCACATACGCACTTGAAATGGAATCAAACGATGCTATGAACGCACATGGTCACAACTTATGAGGACACGAAATGTGCTGTACAATTGTCACCACGTCGACCCATAGAGATCTTCCCCACGGAAATGCTCGATTTCGCAGTCATTGAAAGAATCCAATCGTAAAGAGATACACAAGAAACTGTATTGGTAACCGGATACAGACGACACCAGTATGTACATAGAAACGATAACTCACTGTCAAGAACATCGATCTCACAACATAACATTGGTGAGCCCATGCTATCCACAACTAGCTCGCAAACGCGACTGATATCTTGCCATACAAAACTGAGCAGGTACAACTTCCAGGCAAAGGAGGAGGATTCAATTGGAAGGTAGCGTATAGCGCAAGATCTGTCATTCATCTTGGTATCCATTTGATCTATACGAACTATAACCACACTCCACGTAAATGTAAATCCCACATATAAGATTCAGCCAAATACGGGCAAGGTAACATGTCTAACTGTAAGGAAAGGTGTATAGCGCTACTTCACTCACACCGAAGAACAACATCCAGTCCATAGCTATCATAATAAATCTACATCGAATGGCATGTGCGTTGTCTGGCAAACGTAAAGTTTATAATTGGTGTACGTTTTGATGTCCACCGGGTGGCCTCTTTTTGTGAAGTGCCAAGTATCAAATAAAATTGAAATAAACGTACAGTATTTTGACTTTAAAGACCTGAGTACGACTGAACGAAAATGTACATTTATTCAAATACGAAACCTTCGACTCATGTTTACTCACCCGATTTCATGCTGAACATTCATGTTGCCCCAGTGACAATAATTTATAAACTACTCAGCACTCTCGACATCAATCATTCTACAAGTATTCACATGTTTTTTGCTTCGAATACTGCAGTGTACAACCACCCGTCTAGTTCATGTGTTCTCTTGATAACTACATTATACTGCCGACACCTAGTCTTTCTTGTAGCACTTCAATTCTTATATAAAAAGAATGAAAGCATTCTTCACCACAGTGCTTGCGGGGAGTTTTGTATCTGTGGCAATTCTCGCAGGTTTTACGCATGCAAACATATATAATGAAAATATCGATCCGGTTTCCACTGATGACAGATCCACTGAAGTAATACCTTTAAGTGACGTGTATATTGGAGTTGAGTATGAACCTGAAAATCCTGAATTGGCATACTCGGATAACTTCACTACGGCGCTACGACGGAAGGTGGCATTGGCTTTGAAACGTATGTTGTTTCTTACATGATATATAGTTTACATTCCATTTATGAACTCCTGTTTAGGTTTAATTGTTACCATCCATATTTCCTACTCTGATTTTGTTCCCATAATATATACTTAGAATCTTGATTCAATCATTTTCCGACAGTTCCTTTCACACAAGTTGGACAAGAGTTTCACTTAAGGGAAGATGGAACCCCTATTTACTGGCCCATATTTGCGCTACCAAACGGCACACATATTACAGTGGATCCTTATCATATTCTTCTTGAAGATTTGTCTCTAGTCACAGTGTTGAGCATTGGTGACTATTATGTGCAGAACGGTGAGAGTGGTGCTCTAGCGGCGGATGAAAGCCTGCTACTCAATAGAACATTCGCACACACCGAACGCTTGACGTGGTCCGCTCCGTTAGGAAATATTTCTTCCTGCAACTGCGTGGGTCAAGAAGTAATGCTTGATGGAAAATGCCAAATGAATCTTGAGACAGCAATACTATCCAGCAAAGCGGGTGATGTTATCATGTTACCCCGCAATAGTTCCCTAACTAAACCTGTTTTCTTCAGCCATGACTTGGCTCTTGTCGGAGAAGACTGTATTGGATTCGGCAAAGCGCAACTGTATATGAACTTTCATCACAAATATCACGCTGGTTTGATGCTTTCAGGGTAGGTTACCACTGATGATACTTGTTACTGTACGTTCGCTGCAATGATAGTATGTACATCAGGAATGTGTTGGTAGATTTTTCGTGGCGGTGTTCACCTGTGCATATATGCTTTTCGAATATTGAATGTAATCTTTGAAATATTTTTCTATTGTAGACGTGAGGAACAGACTCTGCATATCAACAACCTCGACGTATTTGGCGGATCAGAAAAGGAAAGAGCAGAACCCAGTTTCAATTCTTTCGCTCAAGCACAAGACTACTACAGCTGGATCTCACTCCAGGTTCATAACTCAAATTTCAAAAACTTTTTCTCGGCACACCGAGGATCCGTATTCTTCATGTGGACAGCAGGGAACGTCACCATTGGTCCGAACTGTACATTTTCCCATAACACTGTAGCTGATCGTAGAGAGGTATTTGGTGGAGGAGCTATATCTTTGGGATATATTGACGAAGACTCGTTCGTTCATATTGGTGGTAATTTCGACCACAATGCGGTCATTTACCCGTTTCCCTTCGGCTCTGAACACGGAGAGGGAGGAGCTATATTTGGTGAATATTGTGCAGGCTCGTTGGTAATTAACGGAACATTTAGAGATAATTTTGCGTCTGACGGTGGTGCTATTCATATAAAGTCAGTGGTGAATGGTTCTCTCACGATAGATGGACATTTTGAGCACAACATGGGTATGCATGTATTCATTTAATTACACTGATATATACGCCTCGTCTTGAAGTATAACCTCCGCTTGTCTTGCTCTTCAAATTTTTTATATTTTTTTTGTTACAAATAGCCATCAATTCTGGAGCAGGTTGTCGAGGTGGAGCTGTTCGAGTTCTCTTGTCGAATTCGCCAATCAAACTACTTGGAACATACATCAATAACCTGGCTGACACTGGACGTGGTGGGGTGTTTGCCAGCAATGACATGATATATGGTGCTTCGCTAGAATTGGATGGCGAGTTCAAGTCGAATACTTGTGGTAGTCAGGGCGGCGTTATTTCGCAGTTATCAGAGTTCGAAGGCGCTATTATATTGAAGGCGAATAGTGTATTCGAGGGTAACGTGGCACATGGTAACGAAGATTCGAACATTTTGTATATCCGTAGACCGAGTATACAGCGGTACTCTGAGGAAGCAAGCGATGTCCGATTTGGACAACTCGAAAAGAGCATTTTATTTGTATAGCAATACATCAGACATTCAAAATACACCATGTAGTCAAATGGGATCAAAATGCAAGACTATAAAGATTATTAATGCTAAAGCAACTAGTATTCGAAAGTAGGGATCTATATTTTGGATGACAAACCTGGACGTATAATTACATACAATTTTGTGTGACAACCACAAGTATCTTCTAATGTACATGTATTTTCAAAGTGGTATACGCAAAATGTGATTAAAACATAGATGCACATGTAAAAATTCTATGTTTGAAAGTTTGTCTAATTATTGACAACTTGAAGCAAGTAATCTTCCATTTTGTGGTGTTCTTAATTCTACAGCAAGTTACGAGCGTTATAACTAGTGCAACAAACAGAGATTAGTTATTGGAAGCTATTATCTTTCTGAAGTGGAGTTGAAGGTGCAACCTTTTTGAGATGGAAACCTCATCTAGTCCAGATTCCCAGATCCATTGTATACCGCAATCTGAAAATATATATGTTATTACATCATGCTGTTTCTTCTCTTCAACCTGCCATATCTGTCTACGTTGCGATCGTCATTGGATTTAAACTATTATCAAAAATCAGGGGTATGCATAAGGTTGGGGCACAAAGCCAGGTGTGCAAAAACATTGAAGTATAGTTTAGACATTTTGACAATGTCACAATACAAGCTTCGTGTACAATCGTATACAACTTTACATTATCGATCAACAAATATATTTTCAACTTTATTCAGCTGAGGCGGCGAATATATCTTTATGAACAACTACAGCAGTAGTGTCCATTGCAAGTCTTACCACCCACCAGTCTTTAGATCTATTGTCCTTAATTTGTGACTCTCCGAGCAGCTACAAGTAGACCATGGGAACTATCAGATACTTGCAATTGATATCAGAAAATAACTTTTAATGAACATGAACAAATGAAACAAAGATGCCATAACATTAGACGTTTGCACTGTCTGATGATTGTTTTCATATGTTCTGATAAGTTCCGACTTTACCACTTGCACTCTCATGAACTGCAATTCTATTGAGTTTACATGTGTAGTCCTACTATCTCGTGTGTTTTTCAAGAGTTTATATGTTAAGTGCACCCTCATCATCTGTATCAGCGCTATTGCACTATATCTATGTACTTTGCGAACAGAATGAACAGAAACCAAAAAAGGTCAATCTATGTATGGACTTCGGTCCGATTGGATATGCCTGTACCATTTTAGTTCGGTTGCGCTGAGGAGCCCTTGTCCGACCCCCTCGGTTTTCCGTTGGTAGGCAGCGCACAGGACAATGCGCTGCTGATGGCTAAGATAAGAGATATTTAGTAACTTGTAACTCGTTCGGTTGAATATGAATTTACCCCCGCAGCCTCTCTCTAATTACATTACTTGCATAGGTAGGTCTAGCCAAGTATGTACCTCCCCCCGCACCCTCTCTCTAATTACGTTATTTGTATAGGTTGAACTAACCTAGTTCTTAAACTCCTCTGTGGGTTGTATACATATCTATGGTATGTAGTTTGCGGCCTGAGAAAGAGATACTACCCTCCCGTGCAATCTCTCATGTACACGTACACGTAGATAAGCCTGATATTCAAAAGATAGGATATGTCGGGTATTAAAAAGACATTGTCATATGAAGATTGTGCTTTCATGACACTCACTAGTAGGGACACTGCAGAAGTCTGTAAACACAAGCAAATGGAGGAACACCAGGCCGATCAAGTACAAAGAAAAAAACAATTACACAAAATCACCTCATCTCGTGTAAACGAAGAGCACAGACAAGTAGAAAAGAGCACACAAAATGAGGGTTTGGGCTCACGTACGAGGCCGGGTGTAAGCATAAGAAATGGCACAGAACCCATTCTCAGCCCAACGCGAAGTTTCACAAGCATTAAAAATTGTCAGAGTAACAAGCACTCGGCGACGAGGTTACAGATAGAAGTAGACAAGCTTAGTTTACAAGATATTGGTGGAAAAAAAGGATACCATACAGAGGTAAATGATACAAAGCGGAAGCTGACAAAGATAGGTACAAAGGCTAAGATTGGCTGGGGAGACTACAAGGAGTTCAGGTACATCATATTTGGAGGCTCGGCGTTGGCGTTCAATACCGGATTTGTAAACGTAGTTTTTCTTCTGAGCCTGTTCAAGACATCAATTGCATATATAACGGGTGGAATTGCTTACTCAGCGATTTCTGTTGCCCAAGGTGAGTGTATCGTCATACTTTATATCTGGGTAATGTGCAATACCTCTTGTGATACAGGCATAGGAACTTTCGACGTTGTAAGGACACATTGTACACGTGGAAAAGGAACAGTGTCTAAGTACACATATATATTTATTGTACGTTTACTTATAATACAAAGCGTTTTTGTTAAACAATTTCTTACGTAGTCACGGCAATTTTACAATCTATTATTGGACTATGGACGCAGCAACGGCCTTTCAATCATGCAAACTTATAGCCGACGAACGTACAACATTAACACAAATATAAATGCATATACAGGAAATTGGATAATATTTATAGAATTGGCGGGGATTTGGTTTTCTTTCTTTCTTGGTGGATTGCTTTCTGGTATCCTCGTTCGTAAAGAACAATTCAAGATTGGTAAGGATGCTCTACAAGAACGCACACACTACACACAATGTACACATGTAATATATATGTACACACGTAATATATATGTACGCACGTAATATATATGGCATATATATACACATTCTTCACAGCTTCCAATGCAATAGGGTAAGTGTGTACCTATGTGCATACGATACTTCTATTTTATAGTTTGCGTATGCATCCAATGTTACATGAACATTTTTAAACAAAGAACACGTTCAAACAAATGTATCTGTGCATATACTATGTATACACAACTACGCACACAGGCCATGCTTATGGACGTGTGCTATTATGTGTGAGTATTCTTTTGTTTGGCTCAGCAATTGGAATTGAAAAACAAGCGAAACTTGTGGCCTGGTACACTGCTGCTACAGCCATGGGTAAGCCAACACAATTGTGCATGCTTGTACGTATTCTTTAAGAACATATTCTCTCTTTTCACTGCTTGCTAAAAAATTTAACACTATGTTACATGACTAATGCTAATTAACTTGTGTGTTATACACGAAGAAACTATCAGCGCATACGTTAGTAATGGTGTACTTATAAGTGTTCGAGTTATAAGTGAAGTAGCGTGTGTTTACATGTATATGTACACACATGAACGCACATATTTATAATCATATGACACGTTCAATACGAATAGGTATGCAAAACGCAATGGCCACTACCTTTACTGGCGCGGTCATCCGCACAACCCATTTTACTGGCCTGACCACTGATTTGAGTGTACTTTTGGCTCATGTATTGACTAGGTAACCAAAAAAAGATTTGCGTGTACACGTAACGAAGGAATGCATACACTGCCATGTCTGTGTAAAATATTGCGCACTGTGCATCCTTTCAAACCGACATATTTAATCTTTTTTATAGTAAACAAAGTCTTTTCATCTGTATTTGTATACACAAACACGATGCGTAGCACTCGTGATAGTGTACCAATTAGTGCTACCACTATTTCGCATAAACAGACGTGCTAGGAAAAACGACTACTGGCGGTTTATGCTTTATATTCCACAGCTGGGTAGTTTCTTTTCTGGAAATGTAGTGGGTTACTTTTGCTACCAGTGGATTCAGGTACGTCACAAACCACACAATTATTGCGCGAAAACATCTCACTATAATCTGCTAACAGTAGAAGTCCTCCTTGCTACTCTAACACATCATGCTGAGATCATATCTGCATATGCATTTATATACAGTCACTCTACAATTACAACCAATAAAAGAGTTCAACTATTATCTACTTGTACAATCATTTATATCCATATTTCCTACTGATGTACTAGTAGTCTCAATATTTGGTTTCGCTACACTTACTACGAGTGTACATTGTCTATGCGTGCTACAGTCCGTATCTATGTTTTTTGTTGATTTACAACTTCTTCAGTCCAGGAACTCTATATATAATCATATCTTAAATCAAGATTCATTGCACATGCTTATATATATTATAGCACACACTAGCACGCTCACACATTTCATCTACACACATACTTTCAGAATTGATTCACTTTAGTTATACTTGAATTCTGAATCCACTATGTCCTAGAATTGCATGGGTTTACATTAAAACGTCTTGAGAGATGAAAGATCCAGACAGTTACAATACTTGTAAATACCAAGAGTATGCGTTGTAGCAGTACTTATACTTGGAGCGGTTTGGATATACATTATACATAAATTGCTTCATACCAGCACATATTATACTCTCGTAATACGTACACACATTTTACACACTTCATGTAAAAATCTCATTCACAGGCACACATCTACTAGCGATTCGTATATTGGCCCAATCACATCCTTAGACTCAGACGGGACGTATATCTTGTTTGTGACAGACTAGAGCACGTTACATATATATATAGTACATGGAGCATAGTTCTTTGTCCTCGCAACACTAACGGATTCATACGTACACATATTTACAAATGGTATGTGTATACCAGGAGTACACTTTATTCATCCCTGCTGCCCTAACCGGTGTTCTTGGATTGATCTACATTATGAACTTGGCAAGAATATTCAAGAAGGACTTCATGTTTATGCTTACGAGAGATACAGAAGGGTACGTGTATAACTGCATACACAAGTACAGAATGCACCTACTACGGTTTTTGCGAGCAATACGTGTATCCGTATTATATGATACTCGATTCTATATAGTACATAACCTCACACAGACTACATGCATGTCACAGAGTGGAAGATGGTACAGCCTCATGGATGGTCAATACGAAGAATATTTTTCAAGGAGCAGTAGCCACAGTTAAAGATGGAGTGCAATATGGATTCAATGAAGCAAAGGCGAGTGTGGCATCACTACGGTACAATGTAGATAACTTGGTGAACTATACAATGTATGAGTGTGATATGCATCTATATATGTGTGTATGTGAAAATATTACATGTACGAAAAATGATTCAAAACAGTAGCCGCTGTGTGCATTCAATGAACTTGTTACGTGCATATGTGTGTGTTTGTAGTTGAGCAAATAGTTTTCTACGTTTCTGAATAGTGTTTCCGAGATATGTGATAGGGTTCAAACACACTGGTGTAATTTATATGCCAAGTGATCCCCCCCTGATTATGTTCATTGTAACCCTTGCCTGGATGGCCAAGAGTATTAACTGGGAAGTGCAGTATTGCTTGATTAAAGCAAATCTCTTTGATGTAGTTTACGTTGTTTATAATGTGATGTACTAGTGTAATGCAATACAGGAGTAGCGAGTTAATATTACTATGAGTATCTACTATGCAAATATTTGTACTGCTCTACGACAATAGCTAGCATAGGCAGAATAGTCGTCATTGCGTATATCTTCAAGCATTTACCACTAAAATGTACTGATTGATATGGCTATGTGTATGCGTATAATATTTGCCATACGTTGTATAACAATATATTTCATATATGTCACGACAGACAGCGAAGTCAACACAGCCGTCACCGTAGATGCAGCTCTAGCAGTTCCGTTAATAATCTCCAGTCCATGTTTCTTCGCGACACGCAAGAGCAAAAAACAAAGGGTGCGTCACATTGTATCACCCATCTGTAAAAGTGTTTGTATAGTTGGTAATAGATCACGTAACGTAACTCATATTCGTATATATACGTAGTCGTATGTTGAATATCATGTTAATTGTTTACTCGTATCGAACTCCGATCGCTTCCACGTGCATGACACATGCATTCCCGTTTCTATCACTTTTCCGTGCACATGTTTAACAGTTTACACAGATGTACATATACATGCATACATACATACATGCATACATGCACGATGTACTTCTCGTCATGTTCACACTGCTTATACATACCACAATGCATAGACAACATCGACGAATATTCGAACGCAAACGTGTGTTGTAGCGAGATAACCAGAAAACGAAGAGGACAGCATCGTCGCTCTTCCAGTTTGACAACATACAGAACGCGCTTGAACATAGACGATTTTGTATTGTCTACAGGTAGTAACGATGTACTTGTTGCAGCTCTTGAACAGACCACACGGGAACGTACCAGTAAAGACAACTCAGTGGGTGCAGGTGCGGATGTGTGTATGCGTGAAAATATTGGCAGCAATGAACATCATAGGGCCTATACACGCGGACGCAGTCGAAGTGTTGGTATAAATTCGAATGATAGTAGCAGTGGAGATAAAACCGCAGGAAATAGCAAACAAAGTAATAGGTTAAGTGGGCATGAGGGTGAATGTGCAGGTGAAGCATTGATAGAGAAATCCAAAAGGAAGTATGGAAGACGTAATCGTTTTAAAGTGACAGCGGTGTCAAATAGAAGCCTCGCAGACATGGCGGCTAGTATTGAGAACGTACGTAACCTTTGTGACCCAGGTGTTGGATTAGATGGGAGTGGAAGCGAGGTCAAGAGTGAGACTGAGAGTGGGACCAGAGAGTCGCATCTCAACGAAGATATAGTCAAGAATGTCGATCCTACTTTATCGACCTCATCAGTATTAAGCCAGAGTAAGGACAAACTCTATCGAACGTACTATGGTCCAATCGACACAAGAATACGATCGGGCAGTATTAGTGAATCAAACAGGGGACGCAGAATAGTACCACACATAACTGTTACTATTCCTCCTAACACGCCCACTGGGTCCGGTGAAGTGTGGGGTGATGGAAATGCCTAATTTCTAACTAAGTGCAAGGCAACACAATATTAGTCCCTTATTTCCAACATGTAGTTCTCCACAGAAACCCTGTACCAAGTACCCACACACACACACACGCCCAATACAAATTTGAACCCTCAACAATACTTGATTTTTCTATGTGGTATCTGCGTTGTTTTTCTACTTGTCTATTTCAAAGGTATGATATTAAGTTATAATACTAAGTATTGTAAATATAATCAACACATCAAAACTACCTAGACTGGTGTGCTACAGCATCCATTTTAACATAAAAAATAAAAGAAAAAAATCTTGTACAAACCCTCTGAATACTTTTCTAATACACGTTAGCACAAACCATGATATCATGATTGTCTAGTTTTACTTACAGGTTCTCTATCATTCAAGCTAATAACTCAGAAAACAATGTAAAGATTGTTTATGTGCTAAGTTAGAAGTATGTGTTTCAATCTACAAACAAAAGTGAAGGGCAATCAATAATAGCTGCAGTATATATAGTACTTTCGATAGTTTGGGGAATTAATTATTATTTAGTCTATAGATGTTTGTTCAATTAGACTTTATTTAATGCAGTGTAATATTTGATATTATTATTTCGAAATATAGTTCAGGCCAAATTAATGTTCATAGACATTAGTACCACCTTTACTATTATTGCCTTTTATATTATGACCTAAATTAATCATGACCCCAAATTAGTCATGATTTAAATTAATCATCACCAGAATTAATCATCACCAAAATTAATCATCACAATTAATCAACCCAATAATATTGTCGTATGAACTGTTGCCCCAAATTCTACATACATGCAGGTGCTCTTCATGACTCATCTTTTTCGACATTATCGTTAATACGACTGCTGTTGTTTAATATGTTGCCCATATTTCATTTTACCCAAATCCGCATGAATTAACAACATTTGATAACGTTATACTTTATTTGCGACATTAGGTACAAATTAACCTTCATTTAAACCATAGACACGATCCTCTGAGTCGCATTAATTCTCCTGTGCATGTGTGTGTGTGCATGTGTGCGTGTGTGAGTGCTTGTGTGTGTGAGTGAGTGAGTGAGTGTGTGTCTGTACGTACTTCCATACGGACGTTAAGTTATTACTAAACTTGTCTTTCTCAAGATAAGAGCTAGTGGTAGTCAACTTGTCTGATCGCTTCAGTCCATCAAACACCCAGTAAAGGAGTTCATTCCACAGGTCTTAACCATGGCCGACCACGAGAACTCAAACGAGGATAAAAACATGTCCAGCGAGAGTGCTAGTCTCATTGAAAATCGATACGATAACTTGTACCCGCCCGAAACCCCCAGTCCGCTTCCTCCACCCTACTCTGATTCCATCACAAGGCCCCCACGGATGTTTGGAGACGAAGACGGAAACTCAAGTTTAAATTATTCAGATGGACGTACTGATCACTCGTCTCGCATGCGAATGACGACAACCACAACTCTGGTCAGGGTGAGTGAGACTCCGGAGATATCAGCCATCGAGAAGCGAAGCTATAAGGCCGAGTGTTACAATGCTATTTGGTTGATTGCAGGGTTTATGTGGTTGGGAATCGTATTGTTATGGATACTCTCTATACCATATTTCGCCACCATTATCGGGATTCCCATAGGATTGGACATTATTCGATACACTCATCTAATTCAGGTACGATGATGAATGATAAGCTGTTATGCATTCCTTTTTAAATTCTGGTTTTGTCTGTGTTGCGTTTGATGTGATGATGGTATCCATTTTTCAACTATCTCATATCATCGTTTGATATCTCAGGCAGCACATGGTACTAATGTACGGATCCGACGTGCCAAAACTGTCTCTCGAAAGGGGTGTAGAGTTTTGAAGAGTATTTTGTGGTTCCCTTGTGGACTTTTAATGGCCTTGTTCCACATAATTTGCGGGGTAGTTTTGTGTATAACGTTGGTCGGTTTCCATTTTGGCTTGAAGCATTTGCGCCTAGTCAAGACATCGTTATGTCCATTCGACATTGAATTGGAGAAGGCTGTCAAGTTGCATACGGAGACAGCACAATGGGACACGAACGAGAGTTAAGTGAACATATGCAAAACTGTATCTTTTGACATCGTTGAATGGATCGCTCTATCGTAGGAGGCGTCTCAAACCATGCCTAAAGCGTAAGCACCCAAAATAAAACGAAATACTTTATTCGATGTGACCGTTTGATATGTTTATAGAGTAAGTACAATTGCTAAATGAGACCGCACGTTGTACTCAAACTATAGCATGGATGTAACGTTGAACATACGTCAATATTCTACGAGGGGAAACAGCCGAAATGGCATGATACAGTTGCTTCGCATGGTCGTACCGTACATGGCAACCAGTAGTGATGTCTGTGCATACTGCCCAAATCTGATAGCGGGGATCGATCTCCACGTACACGTGAAGTAATCGGGATGGACTAAAGATGATAGATCACTCATTATGGTTTTGAACACATGCGACACGGCATTAAACCAACTCTATATCCTTGCATATGTCGTCTTGTGGGTGGAAGACTAAGAGTACTCGAACGAAGATGTGCAATTAATTCAAGACACTCGCTTTGGGGTAACTCGAGGCGATGATGGGGCGTGGACAATACTTGGTCCATAAAAGCACGTCTCTCACTGCGACCAAGATAAAGGAGGGCAGGCAACCGGTTTAGTATCTCATACATAGCAACAGATAGAAATAGACGGACTTCTACGCACAGAGACAGGCATACAGAATCTCACACATACGCCGATAGACACATATATAGAGGCGTACGCAATCGCTTGTACCAGAGTAGAGATTATGTAAATGTTCTATCTGCCAGGCATGGCTCATTCTATACAATATCTGCACGCCTATGCATATGCGATTTGTTAGGAATGACGGGCTAATAGGTAATATATGAATAAATCCTACATCTCAACTCTCATCGTCCCCCATGCCAATCACCGTATTTCACATACATACTTATATCGTGTATATTTGATATGCAACTACAACATCCCACTTTATATATCTGCATCAGGTGTATGTAGATTAGGGTTTGTGTAAGCGTGTTTGTATGACCATGCACACACAGTCTTCGTATGAACATTCACTCATCAACACGCACGCTCAACAAGACAAAGTAATCTAACCTCTATTATCAACACTGCCCATACGTAAACAAACGAATACATCAACATGATATGACGTATATGCTACCACCTTACCTATCTTCATCTTCCGCCAAAGTGTCCCCGCAATCAATGTACAAAAATTTATGCACACATGCAAATTCATTGTTCATATTTGTGCATGTGTTCGTATCAAGAGAAGTCTTGTCTGGTGTTAATCTGGGGTTGAACGTGGGAGTGTCTGTAGTCGTGCTTTTACTGATTTCTCCGTGAACCTCGAACAGGGCACGGAGGCAAGTGCTCACGTTAGCATTAGTGGATATCTGAGTCTGCATATTTAAATGCCATATCTGTGTACATAAACATTAACACCAATGGGAGATAATGAGTGTATGCATTAATGGAACTGTCACAATCCGTCTGTCAAACGTAATATATGTGTGTCTACGTACACGTTCTAACGTTGGAGCATAGAATTCTTCCAGCGTCGAATTACGTTTTACGCACAATGCACTTGTACTGTGGAATCACTCCTTCGTGTGATATAGACGCACACATGTATATCAGAGCATTATGCAAAAATTTCGTATTGGCATGTAAATGAGAAAGAAGACCCGTGCAAAAGTCAACGCAGTAGAGAGTATATTATGATCGAAAATGGAACAAAATGTAGCGCATGTACATATGTTACATAATGTATGTGTGCGCTCGTGTGTGTGTAGTGGTGAGTACGTAGTAACAAGTGTATGTGTATACGTGTACGTGTCGGTGAGTGCATGCATGTGTGATTCCGTGCACAATATAGTGTATGAAGTGCTACTCATACCAGTATCCTAGGTTCGCCTTCGCGGTTACTATCGTCCACCACGCTTATGTGGTACGTGGCTTCAGTCTCCACTACTTGCAGTAACTTGCGAGCCAGTGTGTGTATAGATTCCATATTCCTACAAACACATAATATAATACTACATGTTTTACATGATTTATCATACATCTTATGTGTAACTATCAGAATGTAGACATTTGTACAATCGTGTATTCCACATAGTATCTTGTTTCGAAATATGTATACATTCATGCATTTACAGACCAATATGCACGCACATGAACATAAAAACAGAAAACAAATACAGACATAAGCTCGTAACATACGTATAATTAAGACCGGTATCATTGTTTTTCGTTTGGTAGGCAACACGGTCTCTAAACAAGGTCGTCTCACCTATCTGCGACCATTCATCCTTCGTGCTGTATACACTGGAGTCTTTGTCCCCGGTGTTGGTTTTTACGTTTGTGTCGGTAGCAACGGATGTCACTGTAGACTCGTTTTGTATCTCACTTGACGCTACGCTCATATCTCTGTATGCATTTGTAACTGCGTCGACATCCTTGCCTGGTGTGTGTACACCTGCACATGTATGTGGGAGCTTAGCTGTTTTGCTAGCGGTCGTATCTGTTTCTTTGTTGTGGGGATGGCCTATGGAAGTTTTCCCAAGCATCGACCGACATCGGGAACACCTCAATCCATACTGTTGAAGCTAGAGAAAGTACGAAGGTGCCATATACCATTAGTGCTAATTGTAATGGTTGGCGATGTATACATGTGACTGTCGCTAATTTTGGCGTGGTCGGAATTGAATACAACGATTTAATGCATAGTATGATGTATGGTTCGGTGCGTGTGGTTGAGGTCAAAATATATGTATGTAGGCGTTTACATGAGCACGCACATTTATGTTGGTAACATATTTATCCTCTTGCAGTCAGCATTGTTGATCTTGAGGTTCGTGCAAGGTGTATCAATGACAACAAACTTCGTACGGAGATATGAAATCTAACATTTCATCAACGAAGGCACGTACTCTAATTGCTGTACTATCTGCCAGCGTTCGTTCTGACGTATGTTCTATCTGTACCAGTGACATCCCACTATCGCTGAGATCGTCTGGGTGTACTTGAAATGTTGTGTCACTATATAACAGCATCTGTTTTCTAGTTTCTATAACCAGATCTTTAGGCATTCGTCCATTTAAATTTTCCTGCGAATATCCGTGTGGGGGAAGACTATTTTCATGAGTTTGTGTAATTATATGCACATTTCGGAAGAATATAGATGAATGCTTTGTGTGCATATACATGTGAGCGTATGTTGTGTTTGATTCTTCGATGACTATGTATGTAATCGTGAACATGGGTAAGCAACCATAAGTGCACATAGTATAGACGAGTTCATTGAGTGAATGCTATGAAAACTGTATATGAGACTTGGATTACAAATCCTATCATCTCTACGTGTTGGATTAATCGGAAGCTAAATTCCACAATCACAAGGGTGCATATTCACGTGATCATTCCTGACGAGGCTGGATAGTGTTGATAGATACATGCTCGGCATGTACATATACGTAAATATAGATAAACAGGGAATATGATTCACCTTATGGCAGTACCAGAACTCTGACATTTCTCTCCAGTTTGCTGAGGGCATGGGCAATATCCGTGTGAATGTTGGTACTCCACAGTTACTGGTTTTGGAAATGGGGTGAAGACATCGTCGACACATCAACTGTAGATGTGAAAGAAAGTAGATTTAACATGGCGGACACGACTGACAGTATGTTTAATTATTCTTACACCTAACCCTTACATACAAACTAGTTTTCAGGAGTGTGAAACTATGTTTTCACACCGATCCTATTTAATAAACACAGATAGAGTCACATACTACATATAACTAATGTATACGCGCGCTCCACGACACAAGATGTACGCTAGCCGTCTACAAGTTGGCAGGTACACGTACTTACACAGTCTATGTAAAGTATCTCGGGTTTATTGGTAAGATTTCGTCACGAAGACAGCAAGCTATGTATACATGGTAATACGTACTCGCAGAATAACTCAGAGATTTACGAAAACCCCACTGGCATTATGCATATACGCAAGGGCATCATGACTGTATACTCGTACAAGCATGGCTCATTGTCATAGATATTCACCTGCATACATAAGTGGCCGATCATAATATGCATGCATTACATATATAATATAGTTATCATGCACTCACAAAAATATACACATACCTTAACTTGTGCAGGATCCGTGGTCCATTTCTCGCTTTTTGTACAATCCCGTATCCCTAAATCGCTTTTATTCACAGCACTGCCAGCAAGAGACATCACTGAACTATCTTTCGTTGGTTTCGATTGTAAACGCCATGCCTACAGATATTACATGCATGCGACTTTAGTATAGTTTTTGCATGCTTCTGTATTCAACACGTACTTGCAGATACGGGTGTGAACACAAAACACACACAGATTGCTTAAAGCAGACGACACCATTGAACTATCGTTCATGGGACTGTTAAATATGAACGAATGTTTTTGTATCATTACAGTTTAGTACTCGTTTTTTTTTTATTACTGACATGCTGGTGCTGTGTGCACATTTCGCTCAATTTTGCTTACTACAGCCACGGACAAACGTCTCACCAATGTACACATATTCGTGGAGATAAATAAGGGCTTAATATGTACATATTCATGCTCTTACTATTGTAATCTATTATATGTATTCTACACATACTTATATGTTAGGAAATTGTGGTATTGTATAAGAGAATTGTTGTAAAGCGGTATAAGCATATATATATATATTGCGTGGTAATGAATGTTGCATATATTATACATTGTGGTGTGTGTTGACCTTTACATGTATTTATATTCACAAATACTTTTCACGAATACATGAGCAGGTGAACTGTGAAAGCACTAGAACGATTACAATCTCAAAAAGCATATATTCGGACTTCCTATAGTAAAAGCACTCTTTTCAGCAAACCAGAACACACATCATAGAAACTGTTCAATATATCCCTTGCTTCAGTACATTAAATAACAAAATAGAACTGGTATGTTGCGCGATGGTTTTAACTTTCATGAACGCGTATATTTACGCACGTACATGAGAATTATGTTGATTCAGGTACTTCAAAGGTGTGATTTGATGTGATTTCTCAACGACGGGCAAATTATGCATACTCCCAGTTGGTTATATAGTTAAAGTTGATCTATCGTAGTTGAACTGTACCTTAGGATCTGCAATACAGGGAAACTTGAAAAGTTGTTGTAAATCTCCTTCTTCGGTAACATATTCAACTGAATCTGGGGTAATTTTCACTGTTTGTTCAGTGGGAGAACGTCTTGAGGTGTCAAATGAGGCCACGTATGATCCTACATTTGGAAGTGTCTCACAAAGATAAACGGGAGTTTTTGACCGCGGCATCACAGTGTTAATACTTATAACTGGTTCTGATTTTCTGATTTCATTAACTACGCAGTAAAACAGTGTGCAAGTAGTAACACATAGATAATATTTGCAGACGATTGTGTTAAGCTTGTCGGCTTGATTTCTATGATGGAGTCAAACAAGGATGAATGGTGTTACAAGGACTGCTGTAGGAATTACACGTAGGATAATGATAACTTAAATAAGGATTGAATGGTGTTATAAGGATTGTTCTAGTAAGCACATGCAGATATCGTCCTATAGGCGTATAGTTTTGTGTGTATGTGTGTGCGCGCGTATTTGTGTGTTTGTGTGTGTGTTCGTGTGGTTTTCCGAGTGGAAAGGGAAATGTCAAATGCGTGTCATTCACTTTGACACCACTGCCCACGTGGCCATCATTTCTATCTCCGTCCGGCAAGCAGGCAGGCAGGTAGGCAGGTACAAAAATTCAAGTGTACCAACAAAGGGCACTCAACCCACAATTACTCACTGGTGCTATAGCTTATAAAACAGAAGTGAATAAGATTTTTAACTTCATTGACCTTACTCTACAGGATTTCATTTCTATAGTAAGCGTCTGTATCTTGTTCTTTCCGAACTAGACACATTATTCAGACTCGATGACGAGGCTGATGCTTATGCATGTACTTGGATGCGGGCGTTTCCTACTCACTTTTTGTGAACAGGTTCGCCATTGATGATAATCATCATGCAGGGCCTCACTGAGAGTCCACCTTTTATTTTACAATATATAATAAAATTAATAAAAGCAAGAAGCAGTTCACACATATTCTTGGTACGTTACGACCGTTTGTATATGAGCAATATTACAACAACTTTATTTCGTATTTGAATAGTTACTTTTATATGCACTATCGCCCTGTATTTTTTCAGTCTACACTTACAACATTGATAATGAAAAGATGGAACATAGGAAAGCTATTAAATTGCCCTATTTAATGTATATCTCTTGATCTGTTTTGTATCTAATCATATACGCTGAAGTAAGAAAGCTACACGCACTACAAACAAACTCGTTGCTAAACTTGTTACGTTGAAGAATAAAAACCTCTTCAGGCAGTATGAAATCAACCCGCTGTCGCTTTGAGGCTAATACAGGTGAACGTACGCTTGCAGATGTGTGGAAAATAATGATGCCGCAGTACTTAAAAAGTGACTAGTTAATGAAAGTATAAACTGATACGTTCTAGGAGGGCGATTTGGCATCGTTTATAATAAGATAGGATTGTTCTAACCGTTTTTACGATTGAACGGACGATTATTTAGTGGTAAATATTTATGAATATACGCAATAGAGTAACTGAAAAGGACTTCTAACCTCATATATACACAAACAAGAGAAAGTTAAAAGTTAAAAGTTGTATATTCAAGTTGTAGTTATATGATATTTCATGTTAGTTATATGTTAAACAGTATATTATACTGTCAACGATAAATCTATACGAACATATATAGTGGACAATTATACGGGATTATGTCATTGAAATTTAGCCCACGTGACCGGATGCGGGACAGAGAATTATTTACGACATGTTCTAATCAATTTAAGACGTGCATTAATCCCAATAACCTCTAGCCTTTGATTTGCGACAACCGGGATTATGTGTAGTAAATGAAAATAATTTTGAACTCGTTGCACGTATTAATAAAGAAAGGCACACAAACACACACACACACACACTCTCTCTTAAACAATACAATACGCAAAGACACAAAAAGGTCTACCTGCACTTGATATCAACTGAATCGAAATCTAAACTTATAATTATCAAGATGGTTGACCAGAAGAATGAAACACCACGCACTGACGAGGACGTTGAGTCTGTTGAGCGTGATCTAGTCGCCCATAAAGCCGAGTTTGAAGCGATTGTTAAAAGGTAAAGTTCCTTTATGCGTGAACTTTCTAACGGTCACATGCAGGTGTGACTTCTATGTGTGCACCAGTAACATAAATTTGCGTGTGTGTATAATGCATAGGAGTACGGAAATATTAGAAACGTCTACTGTCCTGCTCTTTAGTTGGCCACGGACCAGCAACCGTCGTTATCCTCGTAGTGACACTCTTTGTCTCTCTCTTATCTAATTGTTAAGGTGCTCCGCTAGCGCGCTAACATACTTTCGAACTCACGCGTACGTACATACACAAGTGCACGATATGTATGCCACATGGTAGCGCACACTAACACAAACGAATATATTTCATTGTAACCGTAGATATGAACTTTTCCACGAGGACCGAGCTGGCATAATTGCGGATTTCCTCACTACACTTGACGGTACTGCAGTGTCTCCAGAGGAGTTCGGTAACAACTTTGGAATGAACAGAGCTGAGGCCATAATCTTTCTTTCGTGGATAAATGTTGGCCTTACCTTCAAGACTGAGCATCTCGACAAGAACAAGGACGCCCCCCTTCCTTTTTAATGTTTAATTTGGTTTTACATTAGCGTACTACTTAACTATATATATTTATTATATAGTATTAAGAATTGGCGTGTACTCGGGCGTATCGTGAGTTGTTCTGTGATATGTCCGTACAAATATCCACGTGCGGGTACGACGCTCATGCATTTGGTGCATAACCGTGCCTTGGCATATGGAATATAAATGAGCTGATACGAATACATACAGTGGAGACAGCGTGAGAGTGATATGGGCAAGTCTACATGCTAACCGGCTAGAATTAAAAGAGAATATTGCAGTTTAACTGTTCAGTAAATAGAGAATACAACGTTCATGCGGTCGTTATATAACGAGATTTTGAATAATAAACGTGCTTATACCCAAGAACTCAGAAATCACTTGGGATGCATTTATTATTATAAACCGATCAAATGTAACGATAGTGTACACATTTTTGAACTCTGAACATGCACACACAGACAGAACAAAAAATCGCGATATCGTATACATGTGAGCCAAAGGAATTTGGAGTATATGTTGAATACATACACAGTTACATCCGAGATTGCGTTCTTTCGTACGTATACATATAATGACGTCCATCCGTGTGAAAGTATCTTCTCTAACTCTTACATGAACGCGTACCTTATGTTCGCATCTGTCAATCATTGACAAGTAGATGATAACTAATTCCTCACCTCTTACTCCACAAAAATTTTCCCTACTTGGTATTAGATTACGTGCATATGAGTATACAGAATATTTATGTGTATATGGGCGATGACACGCGCTTACAAGTAGAGCGAGCATACCCACATACCTCAACGGTATGATTTTACATAGTGCAACACAAAAATTCCTTCGCTCTCTGTTACGAAATGTACCTTAACTTGCATCCAAGTTACCTCTGAACAAACAAATAATACGTGTTCGCCATTATTGGACATTTTTGTTCTGAATCTTTCTATAAAGTATAGCTTATTCAAACTTACTTTTTCAGTAATATTTATCTATTTTCGAAGCACACGTTTGTGCTTAAAGAGCAGCCACTGAACCAAAACAAGCCCCTGTGACACACGTATATCTAAACTCAGGACATGGCGTCCTGATTTCAACATGCTACTACGATATTCTTGTCGAAATATAGACAAGAGATGAAGCATCACGGTTAAACGAACAATCTTGACTTCGTAATATGCTGATAAGCAATCTTAACACTTGCACAGTTCATCACATGCACACAATACGAAATTTCTAAAGTTGAAAGTTTACATTGGATACCAGAGTACACTATTTCAATTATTATTGGGTTTCTAAACTTAGTAAGTACTATTGATCAATAACAACACTGATATTGTCTAATCTAAATCAAGATGAAGTGTATAAGTGGTCAACATAAATAGAACCTCATCGTCGTAGTGTCAAGCATAAGATACTACAATTTACGATAAGCACTTCAACGCTATGCACTCTGTGAGCCAGCCTATCCGCAAATGCATTCTTTGCATTCATTCATTCATAACAGTTCAAGCATTTCCTGTTGTTAGTGTATTCATAACACTCAGAACGTTTCCTATGTTGATCGTGCGTGCATTCGTGAGAGTTAATCCGTGTTCTGTTCTTACAATATCTAGACAAGGGGTTTCACATCGAGACCTATTCATGTTATGTAGCTCATTTAAATGTACAGAATAATATCTTTGCAGTCAACCGTGTACGTTTAGAGTTACATTTCCTTACCATTCATCAACATTCTAGTACATGTATGGAATGTGCGTAGATGAACAATATGTGTGTCCAAAACTCGTCCATGCCAATATGGGGAAATATCATTGCACTGTATGCCACAATAGGCTTTATATCAGCTACCTATTCAGTCATAAGTGGAAGAATAGTAGAAGCAGATATACTAGAGATAGAAGACCCCTTACCGATGTGTAGCTTGGTTTCGTTAATTATTATAGCATTCCTTTCAACCCGCAGTTCACACGACCTTACTGCATGTATGATCGTGGCCTGGCTCGGTTTGATCGGTTGTAACGAGGTGTTACGGCGCATACAGTCCACGTCCTTTGTTGGGTACCTTGGCCTAGTATTAATGCATTTTATAGTACTCACGCCTCCAATGTTGGCGACATATCCTTATACTTGAAGTGATGTACTTCATTCAAAGGTGATTCACTGACATGTTATAAAACAATTGAGTGTACACTGTAAGCCCATCTTGTTAACAATGTTGTTCACTGTGCGCACGCTATTGTGATAAACGATGATCCGTTTATTTTGAGTATTGTGGGTGGGGTTATTTACTATTATGATGTATTTTGGCAGTATTAGGCATGGCTCATTGCTGGATGTATGGACGATGCTGACTGTACGTGGAGAATATCGTGTGGTCATGTTATTGTGTCGCGGCATTGTACACGGTGTACATGTATAAAGCGCTTGTGCTGTTGTAGAGTTAGTATATACGTTCATAGCAACCAGCCCATTCACGACATATGCACTGTTCAAATGCAATGCTCAAACATACTGCATGCCAAGGCACTCTATGTAGAGCAAAAATAAACCGAATACATTCGAACTTGTCCGCTCCACGCTACAGAATTGAACACAGGTCCCTGTAATGTCCGTTCGGTTCACCATGGCTCAGCAGCAATTACTTGATAACGTACATATGCATTCGTTCACCATTGTTTTCTATATAGTACCAAACGTACCTGCTCACAAAAGAAATACCTGAACTGGAAGACAATGGCAAAGTCCCCCTTTAGAAACTATCAATCCGTGCTATCTCCCGTGCAGTCGACATGTCATAATGGATTATTGTATGGATAAATATCTCCCTACGTAGATGTATGCTTCGTAAATCTATTTGCTTTTAGTAGTAGGATGTATCAGTTCATGCAAGATACACAGTCTCCGGATCCATAGGCGTTGTGTATGTAAACATCTGGTAAACTGCTGCTTCCCTATATGTACAGAAAAGCATATCAAACCTCTCATTGCTATGGCAAGGGAGGGGGCATCTTAAAAAGCACTGTATATTCTGGCACAAAAGAATTCAATAAAGTAATAAAAGACTTTTGGTAAATATATACTTGACTTCGGCAAAGACCCTCGTTTTGAAAACTATCAATCCGTGCTATCTCTCGTTCAGTCCATGTGTCATAATGGACTATAATATGGATTGAGATGTTAATTCTGAACAATTCCCGTAACTTTCAAACAATCGACGATGGTGGCAAAACAGTTGTCTTTGACATCGATTGGACTTTATTCATTCTTTAACGTTAATACGTAGTTCTACTTTAGCAAATTTCTTTGTAAGACTATATAACTTCATTACACATACTACTTTTGCGGTGACTGTTCTTACAGGAAACCGAGTTACAACTATATCGTTACTCTATTTTGACAATGCCGTCGTCTCTGATAATGCTTTACCAGCTATTAATTTGTAATACACTTATCTCAGTAGCATCAACGGCCATTCCCACGCCTCTGTTGAGAAGACTATATAACTTCATATACGGATACCCGATAGTCGTTGCTATACCTAGCCACCTGGAGGCTGCACTTTTGAATGCGTTATCTACTGCAAGCGAAATCTCATTCGACACGCTTGAACTCGTGTTATTGATCTTTATCAATATATGAATGACATATTCTACAACGGATCCACCCAAAAGTGCTGCATTGTAAAGCATATGCGACAAAGCTAAACCAAACCGGCTGTTGAAGCTATGCAACTGTTGACTGTCATCAGAAAGTGCGGACGTGACATTGACTTCCTCCCTCGTATGTTCCGGTTGCAATTCTTGCAATTTCATAATTAACATAAAAAGTTTACCATTGGAACCCTGCTTAACAAATATGTCGACAGGAAACACTCCCTGTGCCTTGTCCTGGGAATCTTCCCTTCCATCCTCAATAACCATGTTTAAAGTGAAAATTGACACACCATACGTCTGGCACTCACGTAGTTTCCTTAACATAAACGGAATATCCTCATTTGAAACGAATCGCATAAACGACTCACCTATGAACTCGCACGCACTCGTCTGTTTACCAAATAGAGTTTGAGACCCTCGCGGATAACCACAAATGCGTCCGACAGATGTTAATTGAATGATGGTCACATTATCGTTAATGAACGGTCCCCTACCCACAGTGGCACCAAATATATCCAGATCCGTAACTTCTTCGAGTACCAACGTTTCGTATGCTCCTGAGGAATTATCGCTGCTACTGACATTGCTTTGTGTTTTGCATGATGGAGGCTGCAAGTTGGACAACAAAGAAACCGAGACAAGCCTTCCGTCCCTCCGAACTACTTTGTACTCGTGAGAGGTCAGTCGACATCTCGCACAGCTACTATCCACACTTTTAGCGCTCGTGTCATTTCTGTTCTTTGTAATATCAACTACACGTGGCTTAAATATTCGATCTATAGGGGTGCCTCGCAGGCATTTCAATTCATCATCAGAGTAACCGAGTTTACCCTCGGCGTCGCAGAGTGATACAATCTCATTCCGCTGCCTATCCACAGTAATGAGAATCATGTGTAGAAAGAAATAGCGTTACACTCAATGTATCAAGTATCGCACAAGTGATATTATGTGAAATCAGCTGTCCATGTTTGAGTTATATATGTATTACACACAAAAGCATTTAAGAGTTGAATCTCATCTGTGTTACGCAGTTTTCTATCGATGCTGCGAAAAGTTTGGGACAATCAATTTAAAAACGTAAATACGCTAATACAGATTAGATACAAACCGTCATTTACGGTAAATCAATTGATTAAACAATTCATGTGACGTAGGTGGTCTTCAACATTATAAACGTAAACCCGTATAGTATACATAATCTTCATGATCAAAATACCAGTGCGCAATGTATATATATATAGTTAGTAGTGAAGGAGACGAATCGGTAGCCGCAAGTCAGCTTTTCGACGGCATTCTTAAGATCACACAATACAGTATTCTACTAACTTGAATAGTTCGTACTACAATTTTATGTCCTTCGCAAGTCCCCGGGATCATCGACTGAACGGTTAACAGATGCCCCATTAATGTGGAAAAATGAACTTGGCAATCGGTACCTTAAATTATACACATATGGTTTGTTTATCACGACAGCATTGGCTTGGTTTCTAGCCACCAGTGTCATTAATGGTGATAATATTTAAGGTATATTTATAGTATAGGAGCCTACAATTGGATGTTACATGTCTGTATGTGATGTTTGCCGCCTGCTCTCGCAAGTGATCATCAACCCCATAACTCTCAAGAAGTGCATCTCCACGAATAATAGAGATTGTTTTTCGAAATTAAATCATCATATTAAAATGCTAGTTCAATGGGATAAATTAATAAAAGGAACTTTTGTCGGGTATCCTAAACAAAATACTTCAAATCGCTTTTTCGCCATGCATTAGCAGAAAATTAGCCTCCTTAACATTATTGGAAAGAAAAGTGCTGGTGTCTATTATACCAAGACGGATGGTAGGTTAAGAATGAGTCCTACGAACTAGAAATAGGAAGTGACAAAGGCGTATGTTCGTTCTTTCATAAAACTTGGATATCTATCCGACGCATAACAAATTACGAGATTTACTGCATCTGCGACTGTTCTTCAGGAGTTGTACTGGAATGTTCTATTGTTTTAAGTCATTATAATTTTCTATTTGCATCCATCAAAAGTAAAAAGTCAAAGAAATGAAAGCCTGTATTGTTCGTATAGTAGCGATTGACATTTCATAGTAATGCTTACATGAGGCAGACGGTAACCGAAATTTTCAGGAATAGATATTTCTCTGCTAATACTAACATAACAATTCCGAGGAGATGGCCCGTAAGAGGGACAAAGTAAGAGAACAATTTGTAATATGACCAATACTCGTATGAAGATAGAAATCTCTTTCTGATACCCACGACTGACCCATTTCATAGAACCATTTGCAGTTTATCGGAAAGCCGGGACTGCTGGCGGAAAGGCATCTGAATACTTCAATTGTCACAAACGTACCCATCTTACTTTCAATAAGCTTGATCATATTAAATGAGTAATAAACCCCCAACAACCTGTGGTTCAACGTGAATGTGGCCAAAGTTCACATATCAGTAACGTTCCGAACATTGTACAGTAGAGTACATGGGGCAACAAACAACCACAAACTAGCGTAGTGCATGCCATTAAACATCATCGTGTTAGAGCTTTACGAGCAGAGGGGCTGTCTAATAAACACGTTTTTTCTTTTCAGCGGTCGGAAACAACAACAAAGCCTCTTTTTCAAACCTTCATTCCTTCCCTATTGTGGTACAATTACAATGAATTTCGTGAAATGAATGAACGTTTGATTGCATTTGGTGATATGTTGAGGTGACAGACACGTTGAACGGGACGGGACGTGACTCGACGGCAGGTACAAGACGACTCATAATAAAAAGTACCGAACTGTCATATATTTTATAATTGGTCTGTGTTCTGGGGAGCTACAGTCACGTTCACCACAAAACAACTATTCGCCCAATCAACATACGTGTGACCGAGTGGATACCATACCAATGAATTTAAGGTAAACGTATACTTTTTCATACATACTACAGTACTAGATTATTGATCCCATGACATAAAAACGTATCACAAGTGCTAGTCGGTTCTAATACGTTTATTTCTCGTCCGTTTGGACGCTTTTGCCCGCTCGTACCTACTATCATACCAATTTAGGCTTGGAGGTTGTTTTTGGTATACTATCCGTAGAATACGTTTTTAGGATTTATACCCCAACCGCCGTCAACCTTATGATTAATCATATGAGACAGACTTCTGATACGGTTTTCTCCCTATCTTACGTTTTCTATATGGTAACGATCGCAAAAAACAAAAAACAAAAAATCCGATCCGAACGAAAAAACCCGAACAGAGACCACAGTGCGTACGTAATAACAACCGCAGTCAGCCCTAACCCAACACACTCATTACACATACATACACATACACATACACATACATACATACACACAACACATATACACATACACATATACACACACAAACACAAACACACACACACACACACACACATAGACTCACACTCACACTCACTCACATATCTAAACTCAAATCCTCGACTGCTTTGTTTAGACATATATAACATCATGAACCCCGAATAGTAAGTGTCCTATCGAAGAACTTCCGCCTTGTTATGTTTTGTAGTTCCTGTGACATGTTGTGGTGGTGGCTTGTTCCTCGTCTTTTCAAACTGTGACCTGTACCTTTGGAAGGAAAAGGAATAATATATATTTGGGGTCGGCGTGAAGGGGAAAAAACTTGTTGGATAGGATACAAAGTACTATGTGCTGAGAATAATGGCGTTCCTGTGATACTGAAAAACTTTTTGTTGTTCCTTTTAACGTGATTATACGCAGTATATTTCTTTGTTCTTAGAATCCTTGTATAGTTATATTCTGTATATATGTACGACCATAATTATGCCTGCGCTAATGTATTGCTCGTTTTAGGTTTTGTGCATCTAGTTTGAGAGCTCCTACATATAGTCCTTTTTTTGGTTGTTTCCGTGTATTTGAACTCGATTGTTCACCCCTCGGCGATTTTGAATATCTGTGCAACAATCTATTGGATGAATCCGTGACAACCTTTTATCTGTGTTCTCTTAGAGACAACCTTTTCCACATAGAAAGAGATGATTTTGAAGTGGGCCGCCTTCGTATCCTGATCATCCTAGCATTTTTTTCTTATACCTTTCTCAGCGATTACCTTTTCAAGCTCTTGCTTATCGGAGATTCCGGTGTGGGAAAGTCTTGTTTGCTCCTGCGTTTCGCAGATGACACGTACACTGAGTCTTACATCTCTACCATTGGTGTTGATTTCAAGATCCGCACAATCGAATTGGACGGCAAGACAATCAAACTTCAAATTGTATGTGCAATGACGACTGTGTGGGTCCTCGCAAATAGTCTTTGCCATAGAGATAGAGCGTCTTATTATTTGCCACTTAGGTGTTTCTTCTTTTGGTATTTGTATTGTTCTGTGTAGTGGGATACTGCTGGTCAGGAGCGATTCCGCACAATTACGTCCAGTTACTACCGTGGAGCACACGGAATCATTGTCGTATACGATGTTACGGTATGTCAAAGTATCATGTTTTTGTTCAAATTTTTACGTAGCAAGGTATACTTAGGTTTTGTTTTTGGTGCAGGTGCAGGTGCAGGCTCTAGAATTGAGTAGACGCGTCTTATTATGGTGCGACGTTTGATACTTATCATTTTATCCACTGTTCGTCCGTCAATGTCATGCACCCCACCCCTTGATCATTTTAAAGTTTGAAATTCACACAATTTTTTGTAGCTACTTAGCACAACAGAGTATAACTACTTACGCTACTATTGACTACGTATGTAGGACAACGATTCCTTCAACAATGTCAAACAGTGGATGCAAGAGATTGACCGATACGCAAGTGACAATGTAAACAAGCTATTGGTAGGAAACAAGAGTGATTTGACTACAAAGAAGGTCGTCGAATATACCCAGGCTAAGGTATAACAATAGTACTCTGTGTCCGCGTAATTGTGTTGTACTACGAGATACCTGCAGTAACAACCTTGTTTAGAAATTTACAATATTTTTGAAATATTTACGGATCAAGGTTATGTTCAAGTATGTGGATAAGGAATGTCGTATATTTATATTGTATATACAATGTCGCTTATGCGAGCGTATGGCGTTTAACGCGAGTTCTGGTGTACAAAATATGCTTTGTTAATTCCTTTGTTATGATTGTTACAAAGATGTTACCTAAAAACACGCATTTTCTTCTTCTTCATGTTCTATGTGCTGTTACAATCGCTAGGAACTCGCGGATCAGCTCGGCATTCCATTCCTAGAGACTAGTGCGAAGAACGCGACGAATGTAGAGCAGGCTTTCATGACTATGGCTGGGGAGATCAAGAGCAGGTATATTATTTGTGTTTTATGACTTAGTGTTGAGTTTCGTGTGATGCAGTTGAAAGATGATAAATGTGTTTTGATTTTTTTTTGAGGAAATTTATCTACCTGCTGTTGCGTACGTTTGTCCTTTTACTTCGAACACGGGTCTGTTCCTTACTTGCAAGCGGATGGAATATTTTAATGCCGATATTAGTGAATTGCTTGTTTTGTTTTCTGCTTGTTTTGCGTCGTGTTGATATGCTTGTTTTGCGTCGTGGTGTATTAATAGATGTTGTCTTTCACGAAATCTGTTAGCGCTGACGACTATATTCTCAACTATTATCACTTGTTCCTGTATCATTTATGGTGCATCTTGTATGTGCCATGTTAGAATGGGAACTTCCTCCGTTGGACAGAAGGGCGATAAGGTCACTCTTGGACCCTCTCAGACCGTTCAACCCCAAGGTGGAGGTTGCTGTTAAAGTGCCTAAATGGGGAATATCCAGAAGCTCCTCTCTACCAGCCTCCCTCACGCACCACATGTCATTCATTAAGTTGCATATATAGTCGCAACATCAAGCCCGCTCCTTCACTTTACCTGGCTCGACTTCGTACAGTGGCCATCACATGGCAAATAAAGTAGTATGTTTTGCTGTGTATTGGCTAGATTTCTTTCTAAATATTTGAAGAGAGGCGGTGTTCTGCGTTTTAAGAATTCTAGTATTATGCGAAAGAAATACTTTATGACATGTACGATTTGTTAAATCCAATGGAAAATCCACATGGAGACACGTACATTCGTGTAGTTGAAATGCTTGAAGTACTCGCAGAATCGACTCGAGAATTCCTAGACATGAACACTTACGTACGTAATCATCTGACGTTACCTGCGTAGCAAATGAAACGACAAGATGCAAAGAACAATTGTGTGTATTCTCCTATAAAAACTTTCTTTGTATATTTCATTGTTGATGGAATAGTGAGTCTGCCGTGTTATGAATAGTTATGAATATAAGACAGTAGCATTTATGAATATTTCCGGTAGTCGATTTCCTTGCACATATAGTGGACAATAATTGAACCTCTCGTTTGAGATAATAAGGCCCATAGAACTGAAACAGTGTACGGTTCAGGACTCATTGAGCACTTCTCTATTCAAAAATCGGCAGAAAATAAACCGTGTTGTTCAAGTAAATTCCAAACTATGGTGAGCCAGCACCTACCCCTCATGCTAACAAACGCGCCAACGAATTGCACACCAGAACACGCGCATCGTACAAACGCACACTCTTACACATACCTTCACAACTCTTCTTCAATATTGACTGTGGAAACATACACTGTCATTCAATCATGGCTTTGCTGTGTTGACGAGGATTGCGAATCATCATTAACTGTATGCTTGTCGACAGGAACTTATCGACTGGAACGTTTGAACATACACATGATAATTTCGGATCATAGTCTTATTTTCTCACGTGAGGAATTAACGATTATCGGTCATGAAAACCTCAACCGTGTAACGATAGCCAATAGAAACGCAGCGATTTATGACTTTCATTAATTTGGTATCAACGATTGCACAAATATGGTTTCAGACCACTACCGTCTTACTTGAGTTGAGTTTTATGTTCGTTAACGTGTATGGAGGTACGTAATATGTGCCCTTAACAGCTGTTTTGACATGGAGGTACGTCTTCCGGTAACTTGTGTGTGTGTAAAATGTTCATGCAAGGGCTATCTGCCTTCTTATCAGTCTCAGTCTTGTACATCAACGTTTAATTCTATTTCTAGTGCTGACCAGTTTTGTACTGCTTCAAACCCGAAGAAGGTCTAGTCACATCCCTCTTGTACATGTCGACTATAGATCACGAATCTGTGTTTCCTCGCAAAGCTGGTGAATTTTGACACACGATTCGCATAGTAGTAGTGGCGGCTTGGGTATGAATTTCATAGTGCGCAACGTGTACATGCAAATGTTGAAGCGCAGCCAGGAAATTCTTTACATCTTCTGCTGGAACTGTCAGTCGTCTCAATACTGTTAACAGAATAGATTTCTGGAGCGCACATGTAGATAAGTCTTCGCGTACTCCTTGCGGAATGTACCTCGACAGTGACGTTTTATTGCTAATTTTCCATCATCTCCCACAAGACCGACTCCCAATCGTTGGCCAAGTGTGCAAACAATGGCATCAAATCTCTCTTGACGCTTCCCTGTGGACGTGCGTGGAGGGTAGTGTAGTGGATAAATGGAGTGGTAGATCTTGGCTTTCAAACTTTCCCGAATACGTAAAGTTTCTAGATCGACCACAGTTTAAGCGCCTGGCCAAGCTGAGCTTCCCGTATTTTGACGAGACCAACTCAAAACTGATACAGACATCCACTACAAAAGGTAGTTCCCAGCATCCAGTCACTAATCAATACGACAAAGACTCGTTAGAAAAAGAATATGCTAAAAGGCTACCATATATTTGTCCAGAGATTCGCACACTTGACCTAATAAGAGGCAGAGGGGCACCGGAATCAATTTGGCGGCATCATGTTGAGTACAGTGGGTCAGTTGTACCAGCTGATGTGTCAGACTTTGCCCGTTTGCCAAATCTTGAAAGTGTGTGGACAGAATTTGAAGATAGGGGAGTGTACATCTTGTGTAAAAAGCTGGGTAAACGGTTGGTGGACTTGCGGTTGGATTGCAGCAAGGTTGAGTGGCATAGATTAGCAATCACTTTGCGTAGATTTCTAGACCGCGTGGTGTCGCGTTGCCCCAACATCCGCAGCTTTTGCTTATATAATAACAGTCCGGCATATAAGAATTGTATACCAGTGTACTCGCGGTATGCGATAACATTTGAAGACATGTTCATCAATCTAGTCAGCAAGTATCCAAAACTTGAACGTCTTAGTATTGCCGGTGTGCACCACGTTGCATCAGGCAATCTCTATAGACGGCTACTTGTAGAGAAGGAAAATGGCACCCTGCCGTTGTTACACACGCTAGAAGTCGGAAGCGGTGAGGTACTTCAAATGGACATTTCTGTAAAGAATCGACTGGAGGCCATCGGATTGCTACGTCAATTGACCAACGAAACTGCACTAGACTCAATCTTTCCATTTTCTCATACAACAAACACTACGAGATGACAAAGTGGATACAATACCACGGACGGCCTATGGGAAGAAAGCCAGGGAGTCAAGAGAAATATGTAGTTGTAGTATATAAGTCCGCGAAACCATCGTGTCTCTGCGTGTGCAACCACTTTCGACTGTGTTTACATAAGCATGATCCATGCTGTAAGAACAACAGTAGAGAAACAGTCTACTATTAATCATATATATATACCAGCACATGTATTGTTAATTTGCAACCTGCATGTACGGCAATGGAAAGTACATAAATCTTTTGGCCATATTGGTGTGCATTATTAAATCTTGCAATATATTATAATTTTGAGTTTTCTGCAATGTTTATGTGCATTACGCTGTACGTAGCAAGATGAATTGCATAAGTTTCTATATCACATTGACTGAGTACTTGTTTAATTTCTTTGTATAACGGAATAGTTTATATAACTACTCGTGATGTGGTAAAGAGGTTTTTGGAGTACCTATATATGGATACAAAAGTACAAGAGTTTAGCAGTCATTGCAACATGACGTCATTGGTGTTGGTGATTGCGACAAGTTGATCGGCAAAAATTTCACTATATTAAATGGGGAGACTTTCCATACATAATAAAACTATGATATTGATTTCCCTGCAATCGCTTGACTTTTTGTCAACGGCTGAACATCGATTTGCTGGATCCAGCTCCATCGTGCTTCGGTTTTGGAGATCTCGAAGAACCACTACTCATAAGTTGCTAGAAGCTTCGTCCAATTACGGCACTACGGGACAAGAAACTAACCAAAACTACGTACCAACTTCAAAAAAATACTCTATATATTTCTGTAGTGGAAATGTACGGGCTACGTTGACAGATACTTGCGTTCACGAATCCAGACATTCATGCCCCATTTCTCTCCTGACGTTACAGGCTTACCAGCGTGTAAAACTCTATGATCCATGCACGCGCCTCCTTCTTCTCCTTTACGTTTTCGATTGTACCAGAGTAAAGCATGTCCACACTGAGGGGAAAATGATTTACCGAGAATTGGAAACTCGGTTTCTCCACCTCCTTCCACGTTGCTCAGGTAACAAAAGACAGTTATTAGTCGTTGACCACCTCGAGAAATGTGTTTCTTATATGTTAATTTGTCATTGTTGGGGTTGAACCAGTCGTTGTGTGCCATATACTGCTGGGATTTGTCATAGTGCACGACCTAAATGCAAAATATGTGCGTGGAGATGCATGAGTATGTTTACACATAGCCATCTTCACGGGTATGGACCAGTATATATGACGCGTGCTTTTGTACAAGTGTACATATGTGCTCGTGCGTTTGTGCGGAGGTTACAGGCATGAATAAGTGAATCAATTTTAGATATATCTGAATGAAAGCATAAAATACTCGAAGAATTGAGCACACTGTCTATAGTCGAATGTGCGCATGATTGCAGGTTCTCGCGCGTATGTCATTAAGAGGAAGCAACGAAAACATGTTTCGTCAGATGTACAATATTTACGTTCCGCAAATCCATAATTACGCTTACTTGTATAGTTTCAAAATGATCAACGTCGTACCCAGTGATAGCAGACAAACGTTTCAGAACCTTCATGACATCTGGGTGTGTCCGAGATATTTTGCAACTTGTCGACGTACGCACATAGGCATTCACCCCATCACCCACAACTCTACTAGCCTTGAGTTTGGGGTGTGCTAGTGCAATTATTGAATCTGCTTCTTCTTTTGTAAGGAGATTTACGATCTCGGCCATTCGTGGGGATTTGCTTACGACGTGACACTTGAATCCATCTGGAAAGTTGCCGAGCTCCATTTTACCTGAGTACGTTATATTAATACGTGAATTGCGCTGTGTATATATGTGTGGCAATTCTGTCAAGTACAAGTCTCGTGTACATTAAGAATCTGGTTTTGGTGCGCTCGTTGACTTGCAGCATACGACTACAAGATGTGCCTGCTGTACACATATGTATGTCGTCTGCAGTTTCAAGTATGTAGAAGTATGTCCGTTTTTATACGGTGGTGACTGTATATATATGTGTGAGGTCGTATCAGCATGAGATTGCATACCTGTGCAATATATACGTCTGTAAGTCTTAAATTCCCACTACCTGATACTTCTACTATATAGGTTAGAAAACAATATACATGCGTAAACAAGTACAACAGACTTGTGTTTTGCAGAATGCCATACCGTTCGTCAAATTGGAGAGGTTCACTTCGGGGTTGGAAACTATAATGTTCATAATGGGTAACGTTGTATAGTTCAAGAAGCGCGGAGTAAGACGAAGCTCGTTTGAAGATTTCGAATCAGGTTGTATGTGAAAGACGCAGTACCGGTGTTCAAGTTTGCGTTGAAGAATGGGTGAGGCTTATAACTTTTTTCATGCGTACTTTCCAGGCAATAATTAAATCTGTGTATGCGTGTACCTGTACTCGCTACAGTGAATGACTTTCAGGGGATTGTGTGTTTGCGCATGTGTTTTTTAGTTTACACGGAGAATGATGACGACATTCTTCCAAGTTAAATCATATGCCCAGGCAGGCCTTTTTTTCTGAAGATGGGGATGGATACCCTAGCGAGAAGTATACAGACACTCTGAAACACACATAAACGCACATAACACAAATATGTACATCTATACACATGAAGATATGACTTTGTATGGAACCTCGGCACGTGTTCTCGGCACGAGGCGACTAAACTGGCACGTGTTTGTGGCACGAGGTGACATGCGTGGTGAGTGGTCATTGCTTTTCAACTGCACACAAACACACAAACACACACACACACACGCACGCAGTAAAAAGGCTTTGAAAGAGCTGCGATGAAAGGAAAGCGCACACACTGGCACACATCCGCATTTACACAAAAGCACAACTATACATCGCCCATACTCGAACACTCTCATATACAGTATTGTATGGCTTAATACATGCACGACTTATACCTTATATACCCTCAGTCCAATATACATACGATCAAATAAAGAGAGACCATGTCGGAAAAATGGGTATCACAAGCGCGCAAGTTCTGCGATTATTGCAAGTAAGTGATGATGTCCGATGTGTTTTATCTTTATGATGGCCTTGCTCATAAAAGTGTCTGTGTAAGTGAGTGCACGCGTGCTTGTATACGTACACCATTTACCTTGAACGGAACAGTGAATGATCTAAGAATATGCAGGTGTCATCGTGCTAGCTGCGTCAGTCTAATTTTTACGAATCCATTAGTGTATTTACATGATATTTATTCGTTTAGTGCATATATTGGTATATGCTGATAAGTAGCCATGTGTATACACATGTAAGCACACCTCTTTGGATTTTGCATACATCAACACGTTACATACGCACACACGTACACACACACACACACACACACACACACACACACACACATATATATATATATATAATACACAATAGAATGATGGATGTACACACGTCGGTTGAAGGACGTCCGCTATCACAAGTCACAGACAATCTACAGCTGTTTGATTGTGTATATATATGTATTGAATAATTGGGTACATGTCAGGCTATGTGCTTGGACCAATATAAAGATATTTACTTATACGGATACCCAATTGCAGGTGTTGGATATCAGACAACAAACCGAGTAGAGATTTCCATAATCAAGGCGCTAAGCATAAGAAGGCTGTAGAGGATTTCGTGGTCTCCGCTCGAAAACGTGGCGGTGAGCGGAGAAAGGAAGAGGAGGCTCAAGCTAAGATGCTAGAAGTAATTAACAAGGTTATGTATTTACTTTGTGTATTCTGACATTCTGCAATATCGGTACATATACACATGTGTTCATCAATATTTTCAGAAATTGCAGCGGTTGTTCAAGAACTTATGAATAGAATATGCCATGACGGGTACAAAACGGTAGCTTAGAAGGTCAGAGAAATAATATCTACACTTTCTATATATATTTATTCATAATTTACATAAACAGGCTGCCGAGAAGCAATTTCTTGCTGAATCTGCATTAAATGGCGGACGTACTGAAGTAGGTGGGCAAGGTCAAAAAGAGCAAAATATTGCCGACATTGATAATAAAGAAAAGAGCATTAAGAAGGGTATATATGCATACGCGTGCGATATTTATCATCACTTGGTACATGCAACTTTGTTGTCAACTGTCGCATGTATATGTACACGTATGCATGTTCCATAATGCGCGCGATCTTGGATGCTTGCACACCACCAGTCCTGCATGCAAACATAAATCCAAATCAAACATGTATCTAGAAGCTCACGGATGTTAAATCTATGTATGTGCATTCGTCGTACTTTCGTGCTGTGTATATCACAGAGAAGAAACCGCCTAAAGAGACAAAAGTAAAACCGCCGCCTGTGAAAGAAGTAATAGATGAAAACACAGGTATAAGTAATCCCTGTCTATAGCTGAGTGAAGTATACTTTTCAATACATACACGATAACATGCACTCTTTTACTTGCACTATTGAACGTATGAATGTATCATCTCATTAAGATATTTCTTATTGCGGTTCGTCGCTTAATGTCATGAAACGTGGCCCAAAAGGGATGTGTTCTCAATACGGCAATTATCAATGTGTATGTGTATGCACGCACGCATACACACAAGTGAATTACAAGTCTTATCTTTTTATGGTTGCGCATCAGAAGAGGAAGCTACTAAAGAAGGATTACCTTTACTTCTCACTTTACTCTCATATTCTCTGATTTTTATAGGAATGGGTGATTGGACATCTGTGGCTGTAAAGAAAGTTAAAGTTAATAAGGACAGACAGGCTACAGAGGAAGGAGAAAGAATAAAAGTATATGTTTTGAGTATCCTCTCATGTATAGTGCGTGTTTGTGTACGTATGTGTATGTGATACTATGTATGTGTGACGGATGGACTTTACGTACGTATATCTGTATTGGATAACCTTGACGTAGGTTACTATTATATTGTGATGTTCTCATGAAGTTTATGGTGTTTATGTAACAGCAAATGCAAGCTAAGAGAAGGGCCGAAGCCGAACAAGTCAAATTTAAGACAAAAGAAACTCCCGACATCGACCCTGATCAAATTGAAGGTATGTAGCGATGTATGTGTGTGTGAATTTGTACAACAGCATTTGTATCTGTTTTTTGTCACTGAATGCAGCAAACATCCACTTCAAATTTGTTTGCTTGGCAACTATAGAAAAGAACAGAATTAATAGTTTATTTTGTACGGGCACAATATGTATGATATGTTTGTCTATCTGATTGTGAGGTCGTGTCCCTTTCCCAGTCTGCTTTGAACTGATGCTTTGCAGTGTTCACGAGATATGTTCTGGGTCCTTTCCAAGTATAGCTGTACATTCTTGACAGCATACACGTGCCCTAAACGTTTATCATTCTGTATTTTAAACTTTAATGACAGACACACCTGTAGCGACAACATTCAAGAGGCGGAAAGGTAATTCAAATACGCGCAAGAGAAGAACTTCGGATTGACAGCTGTTCTGTTAACAAGATAGTCGTTTATGCATGCATAAGTTAGTAATGGTACCTGCTCAGAAATGATACATTAATAAACCAATGTTCGTTTAGTGAATGCACATTGTAGGAATATTGTTAAGTTTATTCATATTTCCGTTTGCCAACATGCACAGTGCGCATGTATTTCTTTTCTAGGAGCGAAAGTTCACCTACCACGCATTCCAGATCATTCATTCTTCCCATTTACTCCATTATGTGAACGTAGTATTTTATTTATTTTTGGTTTCATCAGAAAGACTGGCAAGTACTATATGATCAGTTTCGAAGATTAACCCTGCGGTCAGTACTGTACAGTATTCAATGCTTGAAATATGTACATAACTGAAGTCTACATGTGAGTGTTAGCTATTGCACCAACGGATTGAGTAAATTTTTGTTGACTGTACTTGCAAGTTGACCACACATGGCCATACTATCGGGATTTTTGTTCAAATACCCCTTTCCGCTTGACTTCATAATGACTTTTGATATTAACTAACATAAAGTCAATTTCAATGTTATGATGGTGCGGCCATGAAGTAATCTAAATCTTTTGGGGGTAGACGCCAAAGAAACCTGTGATTCACGTTTTTTATGTGATACACATTCGTAGATTGATCAACCCCTGTCTACCGTATGAACTGCAAAATTTGAAAAGGCACACGTCCAAACACCATCCACCATGATTTGTATGAAGATGAATCCGTTCATACAATCCCCAACTTTGCGTATATATCGTGAAAAATACTTTGATTATCTGGCCTCTAAGGCATTCCATCATGCGCAGTGTAACTTTTACTGAAGGCCAATTCCCATCGGTATTCCCGGTAAAATTGCTCCATGCTTGTAATCTTTCATTTTCTTTAGCAATATCGAAAGATCCAATGCACGGTACCCCACTGAAGGTGAGAAAATAGCGTCTAGTTCAACAGCCACATGCGCACACTGTTGTGTTAAAGGCGGTGGTACCAACCTCATAAAATCACCCCAGCCGAAGATCATTCGTTGGACAGTATACAGTGTGATTTGAATATAGACAGAGTGTCATCTGGCAGATGAACGTCTGAATCATACACCACAACTGTGCTTTCCCAACCAGGAAAGTACTTGACAATGTTATGGTAGACCACATTACCATATTTTCCGTCCCTACGGAATAATAATGCCAAGATTGCGTTAGACGCATTCTTCTTGTTGGGGAGTTGAACTCGTAATACTGGACTTAATGAAGACAAAGGACTTTGTTTCTACAATATTAGACAAATTTGTTGGCAGTAGACACTTTTACGCGATTAGCTGTAGTGTATTCACCCTGTCATGCAGCCCTAACATGAAGAAGGTTCCAACTGTAGAAAACAGTAAAACATTGCAACTATGCAACTAGTCGAGAACGGTGCAAATTACCCCAACCTGTAGTCTTCGGCACGATGTATTATAGATCTAACGAACACATAATAGACCATCCAACTCCATCCATGTGTGCTTTAAAACTCTAGACACCACACCATGTACGGACGTGTTGTGTTACGGTTATTGTGAAATAGATATGCATTAAAAAGCAATAAAAGCTTGGTTGGCTTGGCAACCGTACTGCACGACCAACAAATCACCATTTTGTGTAATGCAAAACAGGAGACACGAACGGATACATAGCGACGAAGAACAGCATTGTGTCAGGGTAAAGAACAGCATAGCGCATCAGGGCAAAACAGCATTGTGTCACAGAAAAGAACAGTATGGCATGTCAGACAGACAAAATTGAGATAACAGGTTTTAAAAGTGTTCCAAGTATTCAATTGTCAATTACAAGAAACATGTGTTCAACTGCACTAGACGCGAAGAATGTAAATGCTTCTGGTTCAAGTACCACATAATAACATTGAGTAGACATGAACAAATGCTTATATGAAATTATACAAGACTATGCACTCAGACCTCAGACCCAGATTTCTATGTGCAAGGCTCGATTGGAAATCGCTTGTATTTGGGCAAGATTGCAAAATAATTAGCTTCTTTGTTAGGATTTGCGGTCATTCCACTAGGAAACCTGACATTATGGCGTTAAATTGTGTACAGTATACTGAAGACGATGAATCACCAGATATGTATAGCGTTTTACAAAACGTACCGCATCCGCTGAGTTTACAATCTCTGGTCGAGAATGCCAAGCACAATGCATTGTGGCTAGAAGATTCATATCAGTTATCTTTCCTATATTTTGAAAGGGATCCAAGTCTCCTCAGTGGATCTAAAGTCAACATTATACCTTGAAATAAAAAATTGAGCAGAGTCAGCGACACTCATGTTTACTGTACGACAAATCCGGAGGCCTGGACAGGAATATATAACTCCGTGTATACATTCGTATTTTTCTCTTGTTTATCAAACTTAGTGTCTCTTGGCAAGAAACACTAAGTTTATCACCGCAGACCAAAATTCTGGTTCATACAATGACATTTTAGAATTCTCAATGAACGAAGAGCTACCTTTAGGAAGTGCAAGGAAAATGTATGCAATAACTTGACTAATCTGCAGGTACTGTAAGACAAGAGTTCCAGTGTTGTATTTATCCATATCTCAAAACTAAGTAATTAGAGAGGTGCTTTCAGTATTGATAATGTCGACAAATGAGTCCATCTTAAGAATCTCGACATCTGAATATATGAAATCACTGAAATGTGGACACAAACTTTGTGCAACGTTATGTATACTCAAAGACAAAATCGCATAGAGAACTGACTATAGTGTGAATCTTTTTCGCCTTAGCATTGAACTTGACCTCCCTATTCATCTATGAGTAGCCTCGTAGTCACGTTCATTGAAGGGAAGAGTCCGATGCCTACTATATTGCAAGCAGCGCAGAATATTTATTAGAAAGTGTTTCCAAGAATACACGGATAAACGGACCACGAATTATGAATTCTCATCTGTAAGTTTCGTGCACGTGTACTCTGTTACATCTACAAGGTCCCAAACCTGCTAAAGGGCTTGTCTAATGCTCTTGCCATCCTAGAAGACAACAACGGGCAATGGTACAGTTACCGTACTATCAATATCACAAAGCTGTCGCCTTACCTATCCATGCACAAGGGAACTTGTGCACGTGCTTCTAGTTTTTCGGCTGGTGTATTTCGTTTTGGCGGTTAAAATTTGAAGGTTATATCACCACCCATTGCAATAATGAAGCACACGTACATGGACGTACAGAGGAATACGTCTACACACAAACACACAAACACACGTGCGCGCGTAGGTGAATGTACGTGAGAAAAATACAATACACTACAAATGTACATGCACGACACTTCTGGACATGTATATGCAGACACAACAAAAGAAAAGCCTTATGAAACGCGTCCCTATATATATATTGCAAACTTCCCATGAAATCATACATATCTATAGATTATCAACGACTACACCGTACTATATACAAAGTTACACAAAGGCAATTGATATATATGAATATATCTATTCTTCACTGAACATTCACATAGGAAAATACTGCACACGACTCGGCATATATACATCTCTCATCATGAATGTCAACAATTTCAAGCTGGCGGAGGGGATTCTTCCTGCTACCTATGTAAGCCAGGCTAGAGAGAGTATCAAAACTCGAGAAAATATGATAAAAAATGTTTTATCTCAGGTATATTGTGTTTGCTATGTTTGTATACTTACGCATACACATTCCTCTGCGCAAGTTTGTATCAGCGAGCGTTGCAGGCATTTAGCATGTATTTCTGCCTACATTATCTACACAGTTATACATATATATCCACCTTGCATCTATATCTTTACTATTAGACGACCTGAGCACATAGTCTAATTTATTCCATCTTCCACTCAATCTAACATGTGCATGCATCAGCTTAACTCATTTGCAATATGTGTTCCATTTCTTATTTGCTTGTCGTTCTTTTACTTATTATTCTTTAATGCTAGTGTATCTGCCATTACTGTGTATGCTTGTGGTTAGTGATATGATCGTTTCAACACAGATACACAGACACTATGCTAATAAAACTACACGCTACTATATGTGTGTCTGTATAGAGGTAATTCTCATGGTACTTCATGTGTATACACGGAACTGCTTGTCGCTTCTCCAGGTCTACTTCTAGTAAAAAGCCACATTTTTTTTTTCAAGTTCGCAGGTCGACATAAAGAAAGCGTGGCATATATATACAAATACATATATATCAACATCAAGAGAGCGTATGCCACATTAGTTGCACACTCACGGCTGCATTTACTCATAAAATTTACATCAACAGCGTCGTCTTCCGGAAGAAGGATGGGATGATCTGACCATTAAACTGCTGCTCCAAGACCTATCACTGATGGACAGTAATAATTTTTCGCAGTATGCCGGGGCTGGTGAGAGAGAAGGCAGGATAGAAAACGCGCTTGTCAGAGACTTACATAACGGGTGAGTTGATTTAGTTGAGAGGGCACATTTGATGCATACGTAAAGCTTGTTCTTTGATTATATAGAGTGCTAGTGAATGTACTCCTCCGTACAACACTTGCATTTGTGGAGAATACAATGGTCTATGATGATAAAAGGGCATACCAATGGTCCAAAATAGTATCACTATAGCGTAGTGAGGGTATGGAAAACCGTTTGTGTGTTTTTGGATATTGTTGCTTGTGTTTATGCACACTTTTAACTCGTGCTGTGTGTATATAAATGTGCATTTAGAATGGGCCACGGCATCGGCCGTTCAGGTGACATATCAGCTAATCAACCGAAAGCGGCAGGATCAAGTCTCATGGCCAAACTCACACAATACTTCGTTCTGGAGATACTCCAGCGGTCGGGTGCAACACGTACCAAGGATTGTTACGTTTTTCCCCTTGCAACTGGGATGGCGATAGTAATGTGTCTTCTTGCACTCAGGGCGAAGGTACAAATAGAAAGAATAGTTCTGCTATGGATTCTAGTGGGTTGATGTATACGTATGTTTGATAGAAGCTATAGCTGAGCGTTTAATTATGGACCTTCCTTCCTAGGTGACAACAGTATGAGTTAGTTTATATGTTGTATTATATTTAAAGTAGCTCTATCCTGGTATGTCTGCAAGATGTTGTCATGTCCATCATTGGTGGTACTATTGTGTATCATGTCAGAATGGAGAGGGCTACTATTCGTATGTCTTGAAGAGCACAGATATGTCTTGAGTATTTTATATTCTATAAAGCGTTATAGGTGTGCACGAATGAGCGTGAATACCAAGAAAGTTTTACCAAGACTTTGATTCCCAGTAGAGTGAGCTGCCTTGCAATATTTTTGGGGCTAGCGTACGTAGTATAGCTAACGCTTTGCATGTTCTTATATGAAACAGATTAAACTCTTTACTGTATACTACATGAATAGACAGATACACGAATTACACGAGAAAAAACACGGATGGACAAATAAGTTTCACCACTTTTATAGAACCCTGCAGCGACGCATGTAGTGTGGCCACGAATTGATCAAAAGACTTGCCTGAAAGCTATTTTGGCGGCTGGATTAATCCCCGTTGTTGTGGAACTTGGTCAAGAGTCTCACCCAGATGGTAAATACAATATTTACAATGATATTATCCATGTTTATGACCGCTGTACACACGTGTGCCTGTCTTATATATGCATACATACGACAAATTACTAAGTTGAAACGAGTTATGAGAACAGACCTAGATATATGTATACGAATATGTACATATGTTAAAGGCTTGACATAAGTCAGTTACACGTCTCGTGTGACAAGCAACCGCGAAATCACATATACGTGAGAACATTTCATGTACAATTTACAAATTCCTCGTTCAACGTACTCAACGTATATGCCAGGAAACAGTGATGCATGAGCATCTGTTCTCGTGTATATTTCTTTGCGTATTACACAAGCCGCCCTACACATACACATATACATATGTTCGTTCATACCTCCAGGATCATTTGCCGACGAACTTCGTGCAAATGTGCAAGATGTGGAGAGTGCAATCGAAAGCACGGGTGGACCTGAAAAGGTAGGTGTCTCTCTTTTGTTCAGCAGATAGGTGCACGTATAGTAGACAGTTTGTGTATATTGTTAATAAAAGGGTTATAATTGTTTACGTACTATTGACTCGTGGTAATACTAATGTGTCGATCATGTGTTTATTGCTGACTCCGACGTATCAATCCTAAGCTGTTGTGTACACGTGTATCGTGTACGTTCATGTGGTATGTAAGCGCGTTCATATACGCATGTCGATATGAATGAACATGTGCTCCAATGTATTCCAACGACTAGGTGCTGTGTGTACTGACGACCACGAGTTGTTTTGCACCAAGAGCTTATGATAGAGTTGCAGACATCGCAGTTCTTTGCGCACGTGTTGGTGTTCCTCATCTGATCAATAACGCATATGGTATCACGTCCTCCGTAATAATGCACAATATAAATGAGGTAAGACCTGCATTTCTAGTGCAAATGTTGTGCACACATTATCAGTTTTGAAAATAAAAATTAGACAGCTGTTCTTTTTTTGAAGTGCTTCATAGCGCTCTATACCTTATAATCTTGTGCGTGTATATTCTACATGTTTGTCATCAGCAAATGCCGTTTGACATACATACGCATGTGCTCTTAGCTGTTAACCGAATTAGGTATCCATGACATTACAATAACCATAACTACTCACTATAAGTGGACTGATACACATTCTGTTATCCTCATAAATGCACACAACCCCCTTAATCTACCAACCCAATCTCTACATTACCTGCATATACTCCTACTAACAGGCAATCCGATTGGGCAGAGTGGACGCTTACGTTCAAAGTACGGACAAGAACTTTCTCGTTCCAGTTGGTGGGAGTGTAATCGCTGGTCCAAATTCGCATCTCGAAGTACGGGATGTGTGTAAAACATACCCTGGAAGGGCAAGTGGTACACCCACCATGGATGTATTCATAACCCTTCTTAGTATGGGCACAAAGGGATATAAAGCGAAATTGATTGAGCGCAAAGAGATGTATGTATTGCTAAAAGCGAAAATGGGGGATATCGCAGAAAAACACGGGGAAAGGTTGCTTTCTACACCCAACAACCCTATCTCGCTAGCTATGACAATCACCCCACGAGGAAAGAAGACGAATATGGGGGTTCGGGCGAGTTATGGGAACGAACCTAAGTTGGGTGAGGAAGATAATCGTGAGATACTTGTTAATAAAAACAACAAACATACGAGCACGCACCCGGATTCGGATCCCACAGAAATCACAAGGTTGGGAGCTATGCTGTTTCGTAGAGGAGTATCGGGTGCACGGGTGGTCAGCACGAATGACAAGAAAGACGTGAGTGGGGTACCCTTTGTGGGGTATGGTGCTCACA
>JAWQFL010000012.1:1323305-1343579 GCA_033442365.1 Creolimax fragrantissima
TTCCTTTTGTTTGTGAATTTTTGTGCGCATACTGACACATGCACTCTCACGCCCCCGAAAACCAGCACACTACGGGCGGGAAAGTATATATAATACAGACATATTTAGGTATTATTTGTATACTATGCACATGAACATGCACGCAGGCTCGATCATTATTGCCCATGGACTCCAGGTTGGTAACAATAGGAACCAAGGAGTTACGTTGTTGGAAGAGAGAGGGTGTGGTACAATTAACAGTGACATCAGAGAAGATCACAAATCTTCAATGTCTTGCACCCACAACACGCAATGCCAACGCAGTTATTTTGGGTGGTCTACAGAGCTCATTAAGTAAGTTCGCATACGAAAGTTGCAATACACGCACACATGCGTACGGACATTGCTATGTAGAATATACGAATTTCACGTCCTATATGGTCTCACTAGTCCGCAGCGATTACATATTTTATTCACCCTTGCATGATGTACAGAGTATACGTGTGATATACTTCTTTTCTCTAACTATTACCACATAACATTCATCTGTGACGGAAGGACAGAGTGTACGCTTAGCTTGCATTATCATTAATATCTCGCCAACGCACTGAATATTCGTGCGACTAACAACATAGGACAAGCTAAGAAAAAGCAGGTCTCAAACTGATCCCAAGCAATCATCAGTAATATAACACTTCTAACCCCACATGCACCCATACAAATACTCACTTACAGTTGTTGTGGATGTTGCTCGTGGGCGTATACTGAAAGAACAAAGTATACGATCACCATCTGGTCGAGGCGGTGGCGGCGTTGTTGCTATGGATGTAGGAGAAACTGGATCACACATTACATGCGGAATGGCTAATGGACAGGTGCGTGTCGTACATGAATATTGGGATATAATGATATTTGTGAATGTGGTGGGTTGAAAGTATATTTCTGGATAATATCCATGCTGAGAGGACGAAGAGTTTAAGCGCCAATACTCCCATTCTATATCATTATGTTCTACTATATTTCAATTGCGCACGCTTCTCTCAGTTTGGAGTCACATACACATACGGGCACAATCGGCACGCCTGAACCCATTCACACTGGCTAACGCACATTTGTTATACACAGGTTGAACTACGCGATCCCAGCAGTTTGCGAAGCGAGTGTGTGATCGACGCATTCGATGGCCCTCTTTCGTCCATGTCTGTGCATAACCACAACATTGCCATGTGTGGCTTTTCATCTAGCGACACAAGTGGTTATGTGCCCGAACCAGTGGTGAAGGTACTTATGCATATTTTATGAACGACTAATTGAGTGTATATATACAATTCTGTGTATATGTGCAATTCTGTATATATATATGCAGTCATAAATCATATACTGAGCAGTATATATACACATAAACGTGTATATCAAGTCGACTGAGTAAATGCTTATAAACGTTGCTTAATGTTGAATATATCTATGTTTAAACGCGTTGACTGCTCGAGTCAGGTGCAAAGATACGCGGGTTCGGTGTAGACTGCTAACAGCCAGTTATGTATTTAAAAATATGTATTTCATAAATACAGATATACGACACCCGAATGATGACGGCTGTATCCGTGCTACCGTTTCTACACATACCACAACACCTGAAATTTCTTCCCAACTCCACATCAAAACTTATGGTAGCTAGCCAGACTGGTCAATTTCAAGTACGTACCCAATGAAAAAGAGAGAGAGGGTCTGTGCGTGGGTATCGTAGTGTACCACTCACCCCCTTCCGCGCACATGCAAACTCCAAATCACACCTATAAAACTTAGTTGACAAAGACGTACGACGTCTGTACCTTTTTTTTTGACAGTCTTAAGTTAGAGATATATAAGTGTACTACACGTATAGTAGACCAGCACATAGCCTGTACGTTCATCGACAAACGCACTTATAAACACATGTAAGTACATATATACTTGCACTTGCGTTTGCCTTTCCATGAGTGTGTAGTGTTCAAACCATTGCATTCTGACAGCATTACATATATATAATCTTTCACTTGTGATGTGCAGGTTCTTGACGTGGCCGATCCTACGAAAGGAGATACATTCGGCTACCACATCGACACTCGCGGTGGATTTCTTACATCTCTTGATGTTAGCTCTACAGGTAAAATAGACAACCAGTAAATGTAATTATTTACCTTTACTCAATATAATATGGAAATACTGATACTTTGTTGCACACCTCCCAATTGCACCTAGTTTTGGTTCTGCTAGTACAGTTATGCTGCCAGATGTTTCTTATGCATATGGTACTTTTGGGTGAATGCTACCAAATATATGTTACAAAGGACTGTAACACAGACAGACAAAAATACTTTGCAACATAATCACAGCTCAAATTAGCGCAACGCATAGGTATTATTGAAAGTGTGGTATGTATGTCTGCACGTATAACACTCACTATGGCATGCCAATTGACGGTTGTATTTGTCAACGTCAGGGTGCCTGATGGCGGTTACAGACAGTCTCGGCTGCATTCATCAGTTCACAACGGATAACGGCATAGGGGCAATGCGAGTTAATCGCGAATCTAGGTATGTGCTTGTGGTATGTGCTTCTGTGTATGTGTTTATCTGCCTATGTACGTTTGCAGGTTTTTTTTATTGCTGCATGCCTGTGTGATGTATGATAGCTTGCGTTGTATAGCGATATGTGTAACACCGTATTCCGTCTTTGTGTACCTCCTTTTTTTTCGTGTTTTGTATCCGTATGATATATACTAATGTTCTCTTTGCTGCACACTTTTGCGCGATACTATTCGCACTGTTGGTTATTGTTCTGAAATAACTCATGATGTAGGAAAATCGAATATCCAGATGGAACCAATGATGTGAGTAGTATTGAATTGTTCCCTCCGAAAAGTACCAGACCAAGGTGTGCAGACATACGATTATCACGTTCATATAACTACTATATACGTATGTGCATCGAAACAAAAGTGGCGTTCGGATATGGGCGTGCCACAACTGTACACGTAACACATGAATGATGCGAGATAGACGTGTATGTACATGTGATCAAACACACACTTATAATCGCTAGTGAATGGGTGTATTTACATAGCTATATTTACTAAATTGCACAACATATGTACATAGTCGCACATGTACACGCACAGATACCACGAATATTCACAGTATGGGGGCAAATGATATATACGCGTGTACGTATCCTCATTCGAAAGTATTTAACCCATACAAGCACAAGTAGCCAAACGCATATACATCGACCACTCATTCTATACCGTATATGCTGTATAATCAGAAGCACGTCCAATCCTAGTCGCGAGGGGGTTGACAAATCTGCACCTCTGCCTCTCTCGATTATTGGGATGCCCTACGTCAAAAGCAAGGTTAGTGAATATTGGATGTGTTTACATAATGTGTTGTGTATGATTTGCGCGCTTTTGTATATGCAAGTCTATTTAATTAGTGAAATATACGTTGTCATACTCGCATATCAAACTTGGGAGCCCATCCACTTTTATCAGTGTCATAATTTTGTTCAACGCAATGTTTTGTCATACCCGACTGCGAATTTACGACATAACATCAGTGTATTTATGAGTGCGTTTAAGTTTCGTTGAATGAACGTTGCCATGTAATTATCAAGGTTGCTGCAAGAGAGGAAGCGCGAACATAGTGTGTGAAAATGTGCACTTGCACGCAATTTTGATGTCAAGTTTTGTATGTACATATTCGTATGTATTTATGTTTATGTATTGATGAATGCACATATATATATGTATGTCTATATGGAATCTGAATATGTCGATGATTGGGTGATGCACGGTGCATATTTCGCGATCTCCAGCCTCACTTTATACATATCACAATGTACAAACTATTCACGTTCACATACACTTATCACCCTCGTATGTGTAGGAGAAGCTACTATCTGATTGGCCAGCATCGCTCACTCGGTTTTATCGACGCCCACCACTACAAATTGACCAAGCCATCCTTGGTTGTTTGAAGATGAGTGACTTTGTGGGATTTGCTCGTAATAATGGCAAACGAAGACGGAACCAGGTATCAAGCACAGTCTTGGATGTTCATCCATCCACATGCAATATACAATAGACTTACACGCCATCCATATTAAATGAGAAACTATATATGTAAGCAGATATGTATGTACACATATATATTCAGATTCTAATGTAACATAAACTCGATTTTTCAAAGATTGAATGGAAATCACCAGCTCCGAGTTCGCGCGGCGCAATGTCTGGTATGCATCATACCAACCGGGCTAGCACACACAGAGGACAACACTCGCACCACAAGTCACATACTGGTAAAAATGGTAGGTACACACACACACACACACACACACACACACACACACACACACACACACACACACACACACACACACACACACACACACACACACACACACACACACACACACACACACACACACATACACACACACATACAGATCCAAACCCCAAACCCTTACCACTTTCTCTCTCATAACACAGGAAATCACGGACACCACCAGCACGGACATAGTGCACAATATAACAATAGAAGAAATCTATTTCCAAACGACGATTGTAGCTCAGATGAGGATATGGATGGTGATCGCATACCCCGGGCCTTTAGAAGGAAGGCATGTTATGTGTGTTTTACATATAAATATATATAGATGTGTGTTAAGTGCGATCAACATGAGCATATTGAGAAAGAAATTTATGTACAATGTTTGCATCAGAAAGAAGGGTGCAAAGTTGATTTTGATGTTCTTAATTTGCATACTCGCACCAACGTACTACACACTGGAAAATCGAATTGGATTGTGATGGTACATGGAACAGGAGATTACGTACAGTCGTCTTGGTTTAGAGGATTTTGACTTTGCGAATCACAATCGAACACGATTTGGTGGCTTGGAGCCATATGCATCGAATGCCTACTGTAATGCACTGTTACAGGTAACTCTAGAGAATCATGGTTGTAATTTCAACTTGTGATTGTCATTGCATATCTATATCTTTTCGCAATGTATATTTATGAATGTTCCTACTGCTAACATAGGCATAGGAGTTACATGCGAGAATATATTGTAAAGACTGTTTCTGTGATTATGGTCATGCTTGTAGTCACCCGTACGTATAAGTCGCCTGTACGATTGTCTGACATGTGTTCAGTTGAGTATTGTGTAACTTACTCTATTAGGACTGTTAGATCACAAGAATTATGTACGATATGTACCTTAACTATACAAGCACGATAATATAATTACTTCATTGTACTACATTGTAACTATTAAAAGACTTTCGGAAATTATATGTCCATTTGCCCGTCACTGTGCCGTTTGGCTCAGTCCTTTATTTATTTTCTCTCTCACGTATGTCAGGCGTGGTATTTTATTGGGCCCCTCCGAGATGCTATCCTGCGACATATGTGCCGAAAAGAACATTGTCTCGCCTGTGAAATGGGCTTTCTTTTCCACATGCTAGATTTGTCAAAGGTGGTTGGTATCCGTCAAAATATACGTGTTTAAGTATTTACGTGAATTACATGTCTGTATTCGTGCACAAGTTTCTTTATTGGTTTGTCGGACTACCCTAGTTCTTCAGCATGTTTCCCAAACAGATGCACGCTAGCACACTTTCCTTAGCGTTCATACACGCAAAGGTACTGCCTTCTCACGCACGTCATGCACTCCTTATATACAAATATAGGGACAAAATTGTCAAGCCAGTAATTTTGTACGAGCATTCCAAAGTATTCCACAAGCATCTGCGCTCGGATTACTTATTAACGATGAGACAGATAGACAAACCGACAAAGGAAAGGTCTGTTGCTTCTTGTGCGAATGAATATATGTATGTATGCATGTATGTAAATCAGTACACACCACGTTCTGCTCTTGCGTTGCAGACTCATGTACATGCATCAGCTCATGTACAAATATCACATCAACACTTCCATCTCACACAGGTGATACAGGGCTTTAACCGGTTCCTTCTGAGTCAAGTACACAGCGACATGAACACCATTGGGGAAACCAAAAGCAACCCAACACCCACGGCAACACCAACGCAAACACCTACACCCACACCCACACTCACTGCTTCCACACATATACAGGCACCCTCCCACAAACAGGCACTCACACGCGCTTTGTCACAGACGCACTCAACTACAAATACGAATACTCAGACATACGCACAGCACCTTACACAACATACGCATATGCCAACGTATGCACACCCCATTCCACATAATGTGAAAACGGGATCTGTATCCACATCTGCACACACACCTATATCTGCAATCACACATACACACACACAAACTACACAAAAAACCACAAATGATGCAACTCAAGGAGCATCGAAGTCGTTGTCTGGGCGCTCTCCTAACGCTGGAGATCATTTTCGTACAAGCGTTATGTCGAGAAGTACTTGTCAGTACTGTTCTACACCAAGAGAACGCGAGACAGAGAGGTATGTACATATACATCAATATCATAGCTTGACTAGTGTGTGTGTTTATTATCTCTCCGTGCTTGGGCGTGTGTACTTTTGCCAACTAGTCTCAACTGAGATCGCCAGACGGAGTAATCGGTTGGGAAAAAGTCCTATGGTGGGAGAATGAGTACTGCTCGGTACTTGAACCGGAACAGTGTATATATGCATGTATGCTGTGAGAATCGCTATATGGATCTGAAGTTGTGATTGTATTGTCACCGTTGTATGAGAAGTACTTGGTATTTGCGACATAAGCAGCGAGAACAGATTACACAGATATAAGTTATTGCACGCTCGACAGATATTATATCATACGTGTGCAAGTTGAACGTCGCTTAGAATATTTGACAGTCACTTGCGAACTTTCCCAAAACACACAGTATGAATCTATACGCGTTGTATATACATATATTCATCTATGCGTGTGCAGCGCAGTGTCAAAGTTGCATGATCGATCACTGGAATCTATATAAAGGATGTACGTCTGGTCGTTGACGCATAATCTGATTTGCTAAGCCACGTACTTACACATTTTCATAGAGAAAAAAACTCTTACTGACGCGTACGTGCATACATAGAGTAATTCACACTACACTCTTCGTTCAACAGCTTAGTATTCGACCTCACATATCACTCGGGCAGCGAAGAATCGATATTGTCCACCAAATCTAGTAGCTTAGAGAAAGGTCACGCACTGCAGAATACTAGCTCAGGCAGTCCAAGTGGAAGGTGTGTGTAATATTAAACTATGTGTATGTTTTTGTTCGTATAGATATGTCGATTTGTGAGTGTATACAGCGAGACTTTTGTCCATATATCTGTATTAATGGCATGTGAACGTCGATACTAAGATCTGGATTGTTAACCTTGTCACTCTATATACCAATACTAATGCTTCGTGTTGGAAGAAACAGTTGTATATTTATTTGCGCTCTGTATACGTATTTGAGTAAGAATACGTCTATATGAATATTATTTTTTCTTTATTCCTTAAAGGTATCTTTGACCGCATAATTTATATATGGTCATACAGCTGTGTAGGTATGCATTTTTGAACCTGCAATCTCCGACAGGATATTGTTCCGAAGAGTCACATATAGTGAATACATTACACAATTTATGCGCACTAACTAGCTCTAATCCTCTCTTTCTACTTATCCATAGTAAAATCTTGAAATCATCTTGATCATGCGTATACATGCTTTTGCCAATAATGTCTATAAGATTTACATATATGTTCTATGTTCACAAAGATCTGTATATGCACTAACCGGCTTTCAATTCCTAACTCTCCCAATCACCCCACAAATGCGAACACGTATAGTCCATCTTTCGTGGATGTTTTATGCAGCAGCATGATCAGAGAAACAGTCACGAAGGCGTACTGTGAATCATGCCAAAGTTACAAACCGACACTTCACCAGAGAAAAATCACCGCACTGCCTGACATACTTGCTGTCAGTTGCGGTATGTCTCGGTCGAAGACTTGCGAGTGCACACATACGCAAACACAAAAACGTGGAAGTGCACGTCATCACTTTATCGCTCTATTACACCCTAACCACTAGATTCTTCATTGCGTTTACATATGTGCGCCCACATCACACTCCCACACACTTATATGTTCGTGCGTAAAAGCGCGCACGCATAGTACCAACAGATTAAGATGCACTAGCAAGTTGTACAAACTTTCAACACGCTGAGTGTGGTTTCGTATATATTACGGCATATGTCCACCGCCATGGCCATAGCCACGTCCACGCCTACTACACATTCACTTACACATAAACGTCCACATATCTGTCCAAATATATTTCACTTATGTAAGCAACGCGCATAGTAAGCATACACGCTGTACACATACGCACATACACACGATGTGTGCGTACATAAATGCACGCACAGACGGGTGTCATCGAAGACGCCGAATATACATGGTTAATATCACGTACAACATACCAAACTCACCTCCGTTATCCACAACTATACCTACATTATAGTCATTGCGACAAACTCATATCCATACACATTACGTACAACCCAACCCTTCAATCCAAAAATACAAATAGGGACGATGTCAGACTCGGAGCTAGCAGTATGGCGATCTTCGACGGACACAAGGAGTAAAACAAATACTAGACATATGGCCTCGAGTGAAGGACTAGATAGTATGTTTGAGGAGACCTTGGGTGATGAACTCGAATCAAGTGTATATAAAGCAAAATCAGCATCCTGGATTCCTTCTGGGCTGATAGCAAACATACAAGACAAACGTATGCGCGTTTGTACCTGTATACATTTATGTAATGTTGCATATACCTGTCTACGTGCATTCGAATTCGTATTTGTATGCTTGTGTGTCTACTTGTGTAAATACCGTGATCATTATGCAGAGTATGATGCTAGTCGTGTTTTTAGCTCCATAAGCAACGTACATTTTAAATACACGTCGTAATTGTATGGCTGTGTACTGCACCATTCGTCAACAAAAAACCTTTATGTAAATGCAGGAAAGAAATCAGATTGTAAAGCATCTTCGATTCTTTCAATTCCATTTTTGTCTACACAAACTGCATTATGTTGTGTGTATGGTATGGTATGTATGCATGTATGTATGTATGGATACATGGATGTAGCAATGATTCATTTTGTTCATGTTTTGTAATTTAAATAGATCTAAGTATTGCTGCCAGTACCCGAGAATCCATACAACAATCCGCTGTGCCGGGCGATGGCCCAAATACAAATATAAGCGCCAGCAGTATAAACAGCCCAGTCTCTCTCGGGCCGTCACCCATACGCGCATCACTCCCCCCCCTCACCCAAGTATCTACCACAGCGGCCACCCATCAAGCACGTTCGGAAAACGGTGTTGATCCAAAACGTGCTGAATATATCCTCACATCAATGATTTTGTACGTGAAAGGAAAGAGCGGAGGTAATGTCGTGTCCGTAGTCTGGGTCGATGGTGAATACCATAAGCGAGCATCTATGCCAGTGGTATGCGTGTTCGAGTGTATATTTAGCGTGCGTGTATAAATCCGTCGATGGGTATGCACATTGTCATTATGATTGAATGTATGTCGTAGGTAGCGAATATATATGAGCAAATGTTGTAAAGCTAGTGTACATATTCTCAAGTAAAAAATGACAGGCATATGACATATGTAGCTCAGATCCATGGAGAATATCACTTTGAATATGTAAGAAAGTGTGTATGTGAATCTATGTTCTTAGTGGAATACGTGAATATATTAATGCGTAGTTTCTATGCCATTGCAGCCCGACTCCTCGGCTAGAGGAAACGTACCCGATAAAGGTGCTGGAACTAGTACAAATGATTGTGGTTCTTGGTACGTATTTAATGATTTTGCGATCAACTCGTTGAGCGAAGAGGAAGCCTTCGATTTTAGTTTGGTATGTCTTCTGTATTATCCATTTTTGCGTGGTTTTTGTATACATACACGTCTGCTGTGCGTCCTTATGTAAGGTAAGGTAGATGTCAGAATGGCACATTGGATACCAGATGAATACTAACATCTTGACTAAATATTCTCAATACAATTTAATACAAAATGGCGTTATTTTGCAATGTTGTTTCCACACAGGCATGGAAAATTCCTTGTCTTCTATACTACACAAGATCGGAGTACGTGCCCATGGATACACCCGTACCTGTGAAAACTCAATCATCAACTCCAACGTCCGCCAAGCCCGCTCAAGAAAAGACTTCAGAAATTACAGATATTGGGCCATTAAGCACGGATGGAAAGAGAGAGCCCACTGACTCGGAGACAACCAGAAAGACATCAACAACCGCACCGAGTAGTGATGACAAGGTCTATGCTGAGGATTCTTCTCCACAAGCACAGCCAGAACCAGAACCAACCCCACCGGCGTCACAAGTTCGGGCGATGCAAACTTCGTACCACAGATTCCAGCAATTGCATAAACCACTTACACAGATTGTCAACCCAAGTACATACACATCCACACCGTCATCTACAACCACATCCACGTCCACGTCCACATCTGCATCAACCTCTGCGTCTGCGCGTGCGAAAGTGCAGTCGTATGCCCAACCACAACCGCCCACACACATACATCAACATCCACTTCATCAGTATCTCCCACATTCTGCACAGAAGATAGGACCCATGCCCGTCCCTCCACGTCCAAGCGTGCCTACTGAGGTATGCATGTTTACTTGTCTGTTAGCAGGTCTACAGTATTTTTCACAAGGACTCACATGTATGCACACACTCAAGCATACAAGCATAAGACGCACATATTGTGAAGTAAGTCTGCATGTTCATACATCTTGAACACTACACGGAAAGATAACACAGATATAATACTCTCTCACAATAATCAAAATAACAACGAATCTAGGGGCTGACACTCGCGGAAAGGTTACTGAGACAGCCACAAGCCCAGACGCAAACACAGGCGCAAACACAGACGGAAGCAAAACAACAGAGACAACAGCCACAGTTCTACTTACGACAACTGCCTGCGCATACAACATCCCTCATACCGGCATCCACACCAACACCCACACCCTCTCCTGCATCGACACCAACATCCATTCCTTTAACGACATCAATATCAACGTCCACGACATCTACAAGCTCGATTGTAGATGTATGTGATGAAACTGTGGAGCCTGATGAACGATCATCGAATACTCAGGTGTGATATAACTGTAATCTATGTATGATATGTATGAATATACGTGTATGATTTCTCACGACGATGTTCGCTCTCATCCCTAAGTGCAGATGTTGCGAGAATAGAGGAAACAGTATTATACTTATGTATCAAACATAGTACCTCCTTTATTCACACATCCATAATTAAATCAACCACATCTACCTATAAGTCACAGCGAACTCTTGTATCTTAGTTGTCTTTCGATATGTATGCATATTCATTTTCAAGTGAATCGATCATTCGCAAGTAAGCAAATACATCCATTTATACACACACAGACACAATCGCTGATAATTAAAACGAAGGACAGTGAATCCATACCCAAAATCGATATTCCTATTGATGTGTTTGTGAACGATGTTGAGTTTACTACGCCTACGCGGTTTGCACGTACAGCTACGCCACACATAATCGTACCTGTAACTAGCCCAGAGTCTCTGCCTCCACCAGGTATGCGTAAAATATGTACATATGCATATAGAAACTTCGCGGCGTACTTCCATACGTACGTATACTCATATGTGCGTGACCTATGCATGAATATGACAAGTCTCTGCACAGTGTGAATGGTTGTGCCGTTGGTCCGTAATTTTCATTATCAATTTGAAGGACTATTTGTTTGATATTTGTAAGTATGAACATGTCCTTTGCGTGTATTCGTAGTGAGCAAACGTCCACTTACGTGTGCGCGAACTTGTGCATATGCACAAACCTACAGGCGCGAAGGTGGCAATCGATGCAGAATTCGTCGCGTTGGAGAAGGAAGAAGCCGCCATCAGGTAAATATTCGTTACATATATGTACAACTATTCATACATACATACATACATACATACATACATACATAAACACTATATGTATAAATCCTAAAACCCGAAACCCTATCGTCTGCGCGCATAGATCCGATGGTACAAAATCAACCATACGCCCTTCACAACTTTGCCTCGCAAGAGTGTCTGTTCTGTGGGCTGAGGGAACTGCCATTGGCACTGCGTTTATAGATGACTATATATGTACGAGAGAACCTGTCACGGACTATCTCACTCAGTTTAGTGGTATCAACCCAGGTGATCTCAACCCTAGTGTGTCAAAGAAACACTTAGTTAGTCTCAAGGTGTGTTTGTGCCTCTCGAGGTGTGTTTGTGCCTATGTGGATATGTACGATTGTATATATATTGTGCGCATATGCGACGTTTCTTGAATGTGATCGTTCGAGCACACGCATTTTATATATTGGTAAATAATTATTGCACATAGTTTGCTGGAATGATCCTTTACAATCTTAACATGAGTGTGAAAGTAATTAAATCTTGTCAGAGTTATTTGTTATCTTACACATTAGCGTATTATGTATTTGTATTTGATATGAGGTTGTTCATTTGCTGTATGTGTGTTTCATGTTTCCATGCTTCGTTAAGAGTTACTACGGTTATTGTTTATGTACATATCTCTGTGTATTCGTAGATGTATTTGTGTGTGATAAAATTGGACCATGCAACTACTCTCACACTTCTACTACATGAATTCTACACATACGCAGACAACGTATTTGAAACTTCGAGTGTTGGCAGATCACGGGTGCATTTTTGTTGGCCATGGTCTTAAGAAGGATTTCCGCATCATCAACATGATCGTACCACCGAACCAGGTTGACATATTCTAGACCAATGTTTCATGCACTTACAATACCAGCGGACACAACACTCACATACTCCTCTAATACACATGCACACAGGTAATAGACACAGTCGATCTCTTCTATATGCCACGTCAACGCAAAATTTCTCTACGATTCTTGGCCTGGTTTCTTCTTCGTATGGATATTCAGGAGAGTGTTCACGATTCGGTGGAGGATGCCAGAACCGCCTTGTTCTTATACGAAGTAAGTTTTCTGTGATTCTATGTGTATAATCTACCCAAATGTTTACGTAATAGTAGCGCCCGTGTATAGGTGTTTGGTTTACATACAGGGTGCATGCGAGTCTATGGTAGATTCTGGTTGGACTGTTACCCAACATGGACCTATTGCTACTTACACAGGCACAAATGTTCATATACAGCATATTGTAACTTGTTGTTTAATATTTTGTCTGCAGAAGTACAAAGAGCTCGTAACAAGCGGAACACTGGAGGAAACGATCCGCTCAGTGTATGATGCTGGTCGCCATTTTAAGTGGAGAGCGCCGCATTGGCCTTAGTATAAACCTATTGTAAATAAATCAAAGACTAGATCAAGAAAATATTGGTGAATTTATCATGTCAATGTCTATGCTCCTTGTGGTTAGCATATATACACATCATACAAAACTGCAACAACCGAGTATCCCTCGTCGCATGGTGAACTACTCAGGTTTCCAGGCATGTCAAAGTTGACAAATTACACAATTGCGCTAATAATACGGACAGTTATATTTTACCTCTAGTCAAACTTCAGTGAATGTATTTGACTCGGTTTGTTTTCTTGGGGTGGGATTTAAAAGATCTTTTTATTATCGACTTCAATGGTATGTAGTCTCCGTAGAAATTGCGATTTAAATGTTTGATTTCGAATAAACAAGAGAAAATATGTTCATATATTATTGTGTGTTGGCAAGGAGAACCGTAATTGGGAAATTAAAAATTTGGTATCAAATTTATGGTTTAATTGGTGTGAATATGTTGCTCAAGTGCTTGCCACCTTTATATTATATACATTCACCATCAGCATTTACACATACTCTAAGGAAAAGGACGACACAACGTTCGATTAGTCGATTTGTTGCGTTTCTTACAGCTTGAGAAAAAGCATGGTCTAGTACTAAACTCTTTGTTGATCCTTTTTTTCTATATTTAGGTGGTTGCATGTCTGTCAGTAGACACACAACTGAACACTCGCTTACCACAGCAACGTCTTCAATCACAGTCGCTTACCACAGTAACGTTTTCATTCACACTAGTTAATATCATCTACATCAGTCTCGTTAACAACTTCACCCATACCTACAGTTGCAAGTTTGCCAGCGTTTGTAGGATGGATAGTGATGTCAGGTGTAGGAATGAGATATTTAGATACCTTCGCCCCCAACTGCACTCTCAGTATCACGCGATGATGATAAAACCTGTTCATCCTCGTCGCTAGTAGCATTCCTATGGACGTTTTCATGTCCATGTTCGTATCTATTTTCGTCTACAGTCGCGCTCTCGCCATCACTTTCATGTTCCTCTCTAAGCGCGTGCTCACTCATACTACCCTCGCCCTTATGGTCATCTCTGTCATCGTATTCAGTCTCAGCCCTTAGCCTACTAAATACATTATTCATGGACTTCTGAACTTCATCAGCCAGCTCCATGTCCACTAAATTAGTCAAAGCTGGTTGCAGCTGGTTTACAATACGATGGAACTGTAGTTGTGGATACAATTAATAATTTAATATTTCACTCTTGGTCTTTGCGCTCCATAACATTTGTATGTGCAGTACAAACTGTGCTTCATATATAAACATACCCTATCATGGTCGAGGTTCGATAACATTTTCAATATGAGCAGAATCACAGGAAGCCATATATTCTTTTGCTTTGGGGATTGTAACTGTGTATGTACAATTTGTGTCAGCATTAACCAGGTGTGCACATGTCTAGAAAATTTCAAATATATATCTTAAGAATATTGCACATACTTTTATCTTCTGATCTAAAAAGTGGACTGACATACCGTGCAGAAGTTATCCAAAACTTCACTGCAGTATCGGATTAACCGAACTTCAGACTCTTCCCACCTATCTTTTGCAGATTCAGATTTACAGACACGGAACATTACCGCAATCAGAGCATGCATACTTGATGATTCTTGCTTCAGAAGGTTGGGAAGTTGCTTCATAAATCCTGCGTACATAGACGTAATTCAATGCTATAGAAAATAATGCTTTATATCGTCAAATGTTATATCAGCAATATGTATATATACGTCACAAATGGGTACACATATTACATATAGATGAATAAGTACGTAAACATACAAATATTTACTATACCACATTTCCATAGTGCTGTTCGGAGCTCAGTGTCGGCATTAAATCTCTTCGCGAATTGATACGAAGACAGTAGATTCTCGACAATCACGAAGTGCTGTTCTGTGGTTAGACATTCAAACATTCCATTCTGTACGTAGTATGGATGTGCCGTACGTGTATATGACTGTGAGCGATTTGAGTTACGATTAGATTTTTATGTACACTAATGGATATATCTTTTTCTAAACGAACACACACTGCAACAAATGTCATATACATGTCAGCGAGAAGAGAGTCAGAACCAATGAGTGCATACGTCGGGATTCTGTTCGGTCTCAACAGGCCCATGCGAAACTTTTGTCGGATCCATAGTTTGCTGAAATGGAGTATTTGAAAAGAATATATTGACGTTAGTATTCTGCTTTGTGTTTAAACTAAATCAATTTATTACATACTTTAAATAGAGGTTAAAACACCTGTGCACATTTATACCACCACAAATATATAAATATATATGCACATCATACGCACACCTGTAAGAGTACATTCTCGACAGCCTCGATCAATTCTAATTGCACTACGCACTTTATAATTACGTCATGAAAACTGAACGGTGGATTGTTCTTTAACGTCTGCTCCTGTATTACATCTGCATAATAGGGAAATTGTTGACTATCTTAATGCGGGCCATTCATATATGCGGGCCATTCATATATGTGCACACACAACAGACTTGTACTCATGCCCAAATAGAATAATATATTGAATACTGATACACAGAAGTACTTAGCCACGGAATACTCAAACCTTTCGTTGAGCAGGACTAAGGCTACCAAACCGTCGTAAACGCACCCACTAAAGAAAAATGAGTGCACAACCACACCAACATATATACTATGTATAGATTCGAACCTGGTGTTGATTGGAACAACTCGTTGCTGGTCGACGTTACAAACATTCGTGTGATTGCATCGACAGACATATCCCACTGTTCCATAGTGAAGTATTTTCCGTTGCCAAGCAAAAGGACCTGTTCAAAGAAGAGAACGCAACTCATGTACATGAAAATGCAAGTATTGTTTATGCGCCCGTCAACAGATGCAGGTGTTTGAGTGAATTCACATTTTGCATGATATATTTACATTATATATTCATATCAATGCACATACCTGCAGTGACTGAGTAGCACTCCGCCCTAACTGCTCATTCGATTGACGAGCACACCAATGAATACGATCCAACAGATCTTCAAAAGCCACATCCAACAAAACCTCACGATAAGACCCAAACATTTCAATAATAGCGAACAAAGCGTGATTGCAAGTTGTACTCATCCATTCTTCTCTCTGTACATACGTATGAATGCATGCAGTGGGTGAGTGAGTGTGAGTGTGAGTGTGAGTGTGAGTGTGAGTGTGTGAGTGTGAGTGTGAGTGTGAGTGTGAGTGTGAGTGTGAGTGTGAGTGAGTGTGAGTGTGAGTGTGAGTGTGAGTGTGAGTGTGAGTGTGAGTGTGAGTGTGAGAGTTTGAGTGAGTGAGTGAGTTGTGTGTATGTGAGTGAGTGAGTGAGTGTGTGTGTGTGAGTGTGAGTGTGTGTATGTGAGTGTGTGTGTGTGTGTGTGAGTGTGTGTGAGTGTGTGTGAGCGAGTGAGTGTGTGGTGTGTGTGTGTGTGAGTGAGTGAGTGAGTGAGTGAGTGTGAGTGTGAGTGTGAGTGTGATTGTGAGTGTGTGTGTGCGTGTGTGTGTGTACGTACCTCTACCGTCTGTTCAGGTATTTTTAAGTCGTCGAAAATGCGGAAAATAATTCGGAAGAGGTCGGTCCAGTGGGAGGGTTGAAAAGTATCTCCATTCTGTTTTACAATCTATCATTAACGACATACATTATTTATTTTGATTAGAGGTACTTCGACTATTTTGTACATTGATTTTTCAAATAAAGATGAACTTCCATACAGAAACATCCAACGCGAATAAACAACATACTTGCACGCACAGATAAATATACAAGCATACACATACTTCTATAAGTACAGTCAGAGCCCTTGTACGTACATCCAAGGTACATCGAGTCATAATGCGATGAAGACCGAAGAGAATGGGGAACCATCCTTGAACCTAAAGTACATGAAAACTTCAATCGATGAAACAATGTACATAGCTATCATGTAGATGATTAAAAAAGAGCGACGTTCCAGACCACACTCGGAATTACTAACAAACAAGTCCAAACGAAGAAATAAAGTATCATACCCAAATTTGGTCGTTGATCTGAACGACTTCACCTTTGCTCACTTCAGTTTCCTTTGTTTTCGTTAATTGTTCTGTCTCTGCCTGCACCATTCCAGCGCATTTTCGCATAAGCTCCATTGCCTTCATATTAGTAGTTAGGAGAAGTGAGATTATGAAAGCAAACGTATCGATGCTGGATTACAAAGGTGTGGTGAAAATATGTTTTTGGACAAAATTTGGAGAGACAATATAGTTTTGCAATTTGATTGTCGAATTATGGTAGTGTGAAATGTTTAAGTAGAGAGGGTATACATGAAAGGTACTATGTGAGATGGTTTGAAAGTGAGGTATATACGACACTGAGAATATGGACACCAGGATAACTACCTTGCTATTAGATCGCTGTACATAAAAGGTACTATATGACATGTTTTGAATGTGATATATACGCTATTGAGAATATGGACACCTCAAAACTACCTTACTATTAGATCGGTATGTATACATACAATATAGCTGTTCTGAAGTGTGTGAGGACGTAAATACATATTGGAAAACCTTCAAACTTAGACTTACTTCCATAGCTAGGCCGGGGAAATGTCCATTACATGCAAACTCCACAACACAGTTGACAGAGTCGACAAAGGCAATTTCTTTGAACTGAGCGGAGAAACGACTAAATAACATAGCAACCGTCTCATACGAATCCGTAACTGGTTTGAGAAGGTTCGAATGAAATGAGAATTGCCACAACACATGGGTGTGTGTGATATCTAAGTGTGTAGCGGTATGTTGTGGGGGGGGTATGTGTCCGTGCGTACTTACGACTGAGAATGCAGGATAGAGAAATATACATACCAATTCCGGGGGAGGAGTCGCCGGCCGCGAGTGAGAAGACGAAGAAAATGTTCTTCCACCCGGAATGTATGTGCATGGCCTAAATGGGTATTACAGACATGGCGTGCTCATTAAGTGAATATATTTGCTTACGTACATTCACGAACGAATGTTGTTACATAGCTGTGTAAATATTCATGTTCCAGTAACACGTCCTACTGTATGATTGCATGTACGATAATTTATATAATATTGGCAGCGAGTTTGTCGCTATATACCTGTGATGTGACCATCTGTGTGACGCACTGTATAATCATATCTCGGATCTCCGGTCGTTTGCTATGGTTCATTATGTACTCAAACGGTTTTAGAAAATCCTGCGAAAGTACAGTGCATGTTAATTTAAACCATGTAGACGTGTGCCCGTATTGATCACATATACAAATATTACTATATATGAGTGAATCGTGTATATACCCATCCAGCCAAACCTGAGTACATAAACGTCTTAACACAGACACATACTTTTCGTACATGCATACCTTCTGAAAATGGAAATTTGACAGCTCTCCCCTCTCCAAGAACTTCATGGCCAATTGTCGTAGTGAATCTATTGCAAAGATGGCAATCTGTGTGTTGTGATTGCAGCCCACCTTCGGTTTTGTTCGTTGTGAACATGAAATTATATGAAATTATATCAGTGAGATAGGTATATCCATTATACGTACATACGCATATGATATAGATGCACGTATATGTGGATATAAAATTATGTTGTACATGAATTGAACACATCACATACACTGTTGAAGTGATCTCCCAGAACAACCCAAATCTTCGACCATTCGATTCTGATACGGTTCATGTTGTAGTACGCAATCTGGGGAATCCGTGAAGCAGATTAAAAGAAACATAAGAGACGCCTATGTAGTATTAACAATGCACTTACAGTCGAACGTACGCGATGCGTTATATTTTTCGTATAAATATTTAAGGTGTAACGCTCAAAAAGTCATACAACCATTTTATACATGGATTTGAACAAAGTTTGAAGAGACTGTAAATTTAGGGTTTCGTGTTTGTTCGGGGGTTTAAATTCCTCTGTCAACACATACGTCTACATACATGTTATAGATAAGATCACAGAACTCACCTCAACTATCTTTTGGAGAGAGTATAGGCGATGTTCTTTCACCTTCGCGCTCATTTCAACATTATTATGCACTGCATTTAATTCTTCCAGAGACACTGTACAGAGATTTCGCACAAACTCAATAATAGCATCTCCATTAAGTTGTACTGAACCACTGTATATACGATCTACGAGCTTCCCGATATCCTGTTTGTGTGGGGTTATTGTTGAGTAAATATTATATATCTAAATAAATTTGTTTGAAACATCAACATCACCGATGTAAATAGATTTACACACCCCAGTGCTCATCTTTGCACTGTCCATTGACGGTTCCCTGCCCGCTCTTTGCATATCAGCCTGCAAACTTTTGATAGGCCTACCGACAGGATCTAGACTACCACTATGAGCAGAGATGGTAGGCGACAACGATTTGCTGTAGATGTTAAACAAACACACAAATATACGAGCGTTTATATGTATCTGAAAACGAAAGTAAAAAGTAGAAGGCCGATATTGAACACATATTCGTTTCCTTGCAATGATAAATGCGCGAATATGAACCATGGCAATGTACAGGGAGAGATACAAATATTCACAATCACATACCATATATAAACCCAATACATACCGAGTAATTTTTACAGTGTTGATAAAAGTATGATTTTTTTCATAGCTTCTCCGGAGAGCTTGTTGCTGAGCACCATCGGAATTTGCCGATGCATCCGGAGACAACGGCAGAGGTTGCTGTGAACATAGACACGCGTACATATATGAATATTGTGGTTTATAGCTATATGTGTATGTGTATGTGTATGTGTATGTGTATGTGTATGTGTATGTGTATGTGTATGTGTATGTGTATGT
>JAWQFL010000012.1:1343879-1401209 GCA_033442365.1 Creolimax fragrantissima
GTATGTGTATGTGTATGTGTATGTGTATGTGTATGTGTATGTGTATGTGTATGTGTATGTGTATGTGTATGTGTATGTGTATGTGTAGGTGTAGGTGTATGTGTATGTGTAATTTATTGATTGTCACGTACACGCACGCATGGTACGAACGTACTGCTGTTTTAATGTATTGCAAGCACGAGCGACCTACGTTTTGTGTACTTACTAACTCATGATACAAGGGTCACGACATACAGAAGGAGAGAGAGGGAGAGAGGAACGACATGTATATATGTGCATGCAGTATACCTGATACGAAAATGACTTATCCAACTGTTGCCCGCCGGCTGTATGTTGTACCAAATCCAACTGTGAAATACACTTCAGAACATGGTACCATGACGACTTAAGAAAATTACCTTCAGATATCGCAACGGCTAACAATGTCTTCATACATTCATTCTAATTATGTGGAATTTTATTTTCATTTAGAAAACATCCGATGTATTGGTGAATCTGAAATAAAAGATATTCTACAATACTCTGATAGTATAAACTGTATGTTTCTGCAACTGCACATAGAGCACTATTGTTCAACCCATACGCGTGGTGTTATATTCTTAGTTGGCAAGAGCTAAACATGCATACAACGAATAAAAAAGCAAAACCTAGTATCACGAGTTCTTACTAGTGTGCGCTGGCAGGGGATGTCTCTCTTCACTGCTGTATACAACGTACAAATATTCACAATACACTAGGTGTAATTACGTATTTATATAAATGCATACCTATCCATACAGGCACAGTAAACATGCACAACCACCAACAACAAAAAAATGTGCTGACAATTTAACATACTCATAAATTCAGAGAGTGATCAGATATCAGACATGTATACAAACACGCTCTATATACCTATTCAGACAGAAATAAGTAACTACAAAACATATATATAGCTGACATACACTCCGGCTGGTGAGTTTGGGTCTCGCACTCAAGAGCGTTGTAAACTGGCAGAGTGCTTGGATGTATGTGTCTCGTTCAAGATTCATGAAATTACGAGAGCTAATCATCACAGCGGATGCCATGCCTTCGAGCACCTGAGTTAATGTGCCGTTCCATACGCATGAGTGGTTGTGAATGTGGGAAAATGCAGTGCAAAGGTGTTTATGGTAGTGCGTATGAAATCATATATGTGCGAAGAGGTTATGTGTATGTGGGGTTTGTGCAAATCTGTATCGATTGAGAGCTGACGGTAATGTCGGAACATGAAATCAATGAAGAGTTTCACAATACGTACCACCCATACATATTTATATGTGAGTGAATATACACGCCATAAGTCCTGGCGTGCAACGACGACTGCCAACATGCACATACGGTACCAATGACGTACGTTGATAACCCCGCATTAAAATTCAATTGACCGAATCAAGTTTGATGCTGCACCATGATTCAATTATATTTACCCATTTCTACATGACTGTATATATAAAAACTATTACTGCAACAGCACATTCATAAGAAACTAGATATGAGCGAGATACCTTCGCATGAATATACGGATCAAGGTCTGTTTGCAAAGAAATACTGAAAGCAGCCAAACATGGTGTCCACGCCACACCAAACATTGGCTTTGCATGCGCGATTTTCGTACCTACTCGTATTGCAGAGAAAAAAATAAGGAATATAAATGTTAACTACTAATACATGCCTGGAATACAAAACCATGTACTTATGTTTGTCGTATATCGGCATTTGCATTCGAGTTGAGTAATTGTATATGTATGTGAGTGCGAGTTGATATGATTATATTTGTGAGGAACACTCACATAAACATACAAAACCAAGAACCAAGAACGAGAAAGTACATCAAGCTATCGCAAAAGGTGTGTTTGTATGAGTTTAAAAGCATACCAGAGACAAACGCGTCTTCGCTGTCAACCGCAGCGAAGTCTGCCAGCAATGCTTGAGCGGCATTCAACCTGCATTAGAAAAAAGACCCGAACGTATGACACCCAAACGTGTTTGGTTATGGTCGTGTGATGGATTTGGAACGTGTATGGGGATGATAAATGTTTACATGAGAATACAAGTAGGAATATGCGGTGAAGGAGAATCCGTACCATTGAGTGTATGGATCAATAACTATGTAAACGTACGGTACAATAAGAGAGTCGCTCTAGTAGAAATATATATTCAATACTGTTACACACCTGCTCTCCATTTCCTTTCGATAGAGTGCGCGTCGGGTTCGTTCGTTCAAAAGCTGCGCACTAGAGTAGTACTGTCGAGAACAACAGCAGCAATAAAAAAATGGTGGAAATCAATACAGAAAATACTTTGGAAGTTCTTTCTATATTAGTCACACATATTGCACATAATGACACAGACAAAGGTATGAAAAGTACAAACTTGCACTTACACGCGCATATACAAAATGGATCCCGGACTCGAAGAAGTGAACAGGATAAAGTATGTAGTGATAAAACACTGTTATGAGATCATTTATAAAAAGACGCACATTTCAATATACATATCCGCGTAATACACAATACACATATTTCCACACATACAAATATATACTTACGGTCTTGGCTTTATCACGATCGTCCTTAACAGTGATTTCATTTTTTTCAATGTCATTATATATCGCAAGAAGATATTCTTTGGGTAAATCTAGCCCATCATTAATGCCTCGGTTATTCCGAATAAACTCTTCTATAGTCATTTTTTTCTTCACCTGCAAAATATGTACGCAACGGCATGCGAATGATACAGTTTTTGAATTGCATCCGTGTTTGCGCACTCTTTAAAAATATACTATAACACATGCAAATATGACGTCGCAGAGTCAGTCGACAAATAAAGAGCGTGAGAGAGCACACGATCGGACTCACAAACTCATCCACAAGGCGCACAAATAAATTCCTGTATGTACACCCATACATTTTCACTGTGCAGATCAGTCGTCAACATGATAATTGAATATGCTAAAACGTACGCAGTATCCGCATTCTCGAATACATTTCCTTCGTTTGTAGTGGGATTACACTCACAGTATCTTGCTGCAAACTTTTCCATAAGTCTATCAATCTTTTGCGCCTCTCCGGGCAATCGGAAGCCTTCAAGGAACACTCTGTATATGAACGATATTAGTACGTTCATTAACGTAGTACAGTCGAAAGACCTGCCACATACCCAAACAACGGCATACAGATGTACATCGTCCAGTTCGTGTAATTGTAGTACAAATGTTGTAAATAGCATTGATACTGATTCGCCAATAGGGAAACATGGACGAACATATTTATAATTCCAATCGATCATTTGCAGCGTCATCTCACAGAAGCAATACAATTGCGTACAGCAAATTGTCGTGTATTTGCCAATCCTCCCAAGCACATTTAACTTTGCCACGCACTAAAATACACTTGCAAGAATGTGTATAACGCATGTACGTATGGTTGTATATACATACCGTAGTGCAGTCACGAATGGTTTCTGAACAAAGTCCATGCTATCGACATACGAATACATAACCAGTAAGCAAAATGGGTCTGGGTCTCCCAGGTACTCTCCTGAAATACACCGAGTGTACACGCGTATATCCATTTGCATAGATGTTTGCGTTGAAATACAAAAAAAAATGTTAAAATAGGCTTACATATAGTAACACAAAAAAACTTGAACATTTCAGAGGGGTAAGTACGCACATGCGTACACTCTCAAAGCGATGTCTCGAATCTTATACATATGCCATAAGTCTATGCGTGTCCAAAAGGTATTATTAGGTGTAATTGCGTGGGTATGTATACTAGGCAAACATACCAAGGGCTGCCTTTCCGAGTCTGTCCTCTGTTCTAAACCACGTGGCTACCTCTTCAGCAGTTTTTCCTACCAACCCATTCTCTTGTGCGAGTGCTAACCCGGTTTTGGGTTTCGCGTTGAACTTGGTCAAAATTCTCTAGTAATTAGTAATTCGTGTCAGTGAAGAGCAGAATAACATGTCATCGTAGACATAGGTCATGTATACGTATATGTTTAGGTGGGTGAATATGTGATATGTAGGTGGTGTATATATGTGTGTGCTGTCTTAAACTACATATGTGTTTGAAATTGTATTTTACCTGTAGCTCAGCCTTGCGCTTTTTCAACAGTGCAAATTCATCCGATTCGTTGCCTTCTAAGTTGTAATCGTGAGTTTCTAGCCCGTGAGGATAAATTGCTGAAGGTGTTGGTGTGTGAGATGGTGTTGGGGTGTGTCCGCTGGTATAAGAGATATTGTCGTCGTTGCTTTGTTGGTCTGCATCGAGCCTATTTTCAGATGTACAATGAAAGATAGATTATTATATATGAAACTTTATTATGAAACTTCAATTTCACCTGCATGTGCACGCACGTAATATATTTGAGAACGTGCGGTAGAAGAGGAAATTCAGTCAGCTAGCAACCACAAATGATTAGTATTGCATTCCAGTTAAGCTAGTATACGTGCACACGTGCATGTACGTCCACATCTATGTCAACACATCTACATCAACGTAAGATCATACGTCGGTATACGTTCTACTGCGCTCACAGACCTATGTGGTAGTTTTGGAGAGCTTGCGGTACTGGATCCTACACGTAAAACAGCCAGATCCATCCACTCCACCAACGATCCCATACACGATACAAGGCATTCCAATCCAATAATCTAATTTATAAAAATGTGTGGCAAAGTCAGTACTTACGGGGTTATGGGTATAAGACATCTTACACTTAATAGTATGACTACATGTTGATACCTTCATACTCTGAACATGGGTATCCAAAAGCCCCCTACTCTGAATTGTCGCACCCAACTCCATTGCCTGTCTGCCTTGAGCAATTTTAGATACATCTCGGACCATGATCTCGAATACGTTGTTTGAGTCCAACCCACAGTCGTAGTTCAGATAGATGTCTACTAACGTTTGTGGGTCAGTAAATACTTTTGACAAAGCCTGTATGTGTGATGTCAGTGTGTTGGTTAGGATGACTTAATGAAGGAATACAGGAATGCAAGCGTACTATAGCGTCAACTGCTCCAATTGTAATATGACGCAGACGTTTTCAGACGGACAGAAATATTCCACTCACAACAAGAGTTGTGTATACACCTACACATACACACGTTTTTCGGAGACAAGAATTGGTGTATGATAAACATAAATCATTCATGAAACGTACATTACAGGACTACATATACATTTGATTCTTAAGAAATAACACACACAAAAGGCCAAAATATGAACATTTTCAAATGCATTTATAGAACACCTGTAGAACCAGCCACTTTAGTTGGAATGACGAAGCCGAGGTCTCAAGAATAGGTAAGTAGATGTCTTTAAATAAAACATCCATTTCCGCTTTGAGATGAACCTTGAAAGATGCTAACAAACTCAGGAATATTGCCAGTGACAGCTCAAACACCTGTATGGAGTTTAAAATGTGTGCAATTCATTCACAGGTGTTAAAAACTTGTCGGTCTTGGGTGAGTCCAAATAAGCTCCACACCAAGTGTTGCAAGTGTACTCGTTTAATATCCTTCGAGTAGAAGTGCGGAATAGAAGTATGCGCATGAATTCAAGTGATAAGTATCTTCGTGTATGTTTGGGTGTGCACAAGGTAGTATTCATACTTTTGGATTTGAAGAGACGCCATTGCTAAGCAACGATGAACATAGCTGCTGCTTCACAACTGCAATATACTGTTCGTTGGTGCGGAAGCTCTCTCCTGGGAGAAAAATAATGCAGGAAGTTTAGCATCGAGAATTTCGCGACAGAATATATTACCAAATGGACCACTGGTGTCATACAAACATTCACGAAAATGCAACGAACAGAAAATATCATCTGCGAATGTGTGAATATATGCAATAGGTATTCGTGTGCATACTGTTACACACCTAAACCACAACCACACTCTCATATACCACACATCGAAACGCAAAGCATACCACTATTCTGAAGAATGCCAAGAAGGATCTCTAAACTCAAAATCTTGGATTTGGTTTCAAAATTCCTTGCCTCCAATCCCAGAGGTGTTTGTTTATTTGAGAGTTTACAAAAGTGACGAAATATCAAGTACGCATCCACTATACGTACAAAGTTTGGGGAGTGACTACGTGAGTTTGAGAACAAACACTTCCGTTTGCGCTACAAACTGTATGGATAAATTTACTGTATGGATAAATTTTACGGTATGAATAAAGTTTATATATATATACGAGCATAAAAAATTATACAACCCTACGCGTGTCTCTTACTGAAAACTGGAGACAGAAAACATAGAATGTGCCATGGGACTATCTGCATTATTCTATTCATGTGCACGTTGTTATTTGAGCACAATTTGCACAATATTTAATATTACACTATAGACTTGAAGTTAGTGTATAACTCATGTGTGCCCACAAATATTACATACTGTCTAATCACATCAGTATACATATGTGAATGTTTGAAATTGTACATGCTAGGGAAAGGTTGTATAGAGTTTATGTTAGCTGGTTGGTTGACAGTACATACTGATTTTACATACGCACATGGTGTGTTTACGAAAACATAGTGCAGTGTGTTTATTACGGCATTATACCTTCAGTGATGTGATCAAACAGGTTTTTTACCCCTTCCTGTCCGTCATGAAAAGAAGAACGAGTCGACGACGGTTCACCGGCGACATTGGGTTGGCCCGGATCTGTCACAATCAGACATACAACAAAAAATACAAAAATGTATGTCCATATATAATATCAACATCTAATCAACATAAACATATAGCAAGACAGCAAATGCAGTCATTAAACTAATTTTACCCAATTGATTCGACTCCGAGTCGAGATACGTGTAAAACGTATATTAAATGATTTTACACTGCGAGTGCTGTGTGTTTTGTGTCCGTATACACCTGCATATACATATTTGTGTGTCTGCACTTGTGAGCTTACTTGCAGAACTATCATACCAGTTTTAACACTGGGTACCAAGTTCGTGCTTGGGCTTATGCTGGAGGCATGCTCTTCAATGCTGACAGACTTTCCCACATCTGTGACTGTGACTTTTACCGTAGTACTTGAATCTTTGCTCGAAATAGCGTCTTCCGAAAGTTCTATGGTGGATGCAAAGCATGATATTGCGATCGTGTGTGAATACGTGTATATGTATGGATATATGTGATTGTGTATGTTTTTAAATGGACGTACCAGTTTTTACGGTGGGTTTTGCACTACTAGCAGACTCACTTTCTTTTGTGACCGTCCCGGTTACACGTGAATCTTGACTCGAAACCACATTTATCGAAGGTTCAGCGGATGAAGTAGAATATAGAGATAAACAAATGATAGAGGTGGTGGTATGTGGGTGATTGTGAATATATGTGTATGAGTGGCAGACTTGTTTGGTGGATATACACATGGAATAGAAACTGTTACTTTGGGCGGTACCTTTGTTAGCTCCATCTCGTGTGTATGTAGGTGTGTCTACGGTCTCCTCCTTGTGATGTACTTCAAATACTTCCTGAACGAATGCGTTGGTAGTGAATGGTTTTGTGTAGATATAAGTGCATTTCCAAAATCATGTTTGCCTATTGAAAACTTGCACGAGACATGGAGGCATATATTTGTAAAATCGAGGGTATACACGTACACACATTCATTGTACGTCCAAGTCGACGTGTCTGCGTATTCGTATGTTTGTGTACGCATTTGCATGAAAGATACATACGCGCACGTATTAATATAGGTGTAGTTTACTTCATAAAACTAACCATTAACATGAAGAGATATACGTTTACGCATTCATATGGAGTGTGTTGGTGATTGCTTGTCAGTGCGCAAATCATGCAGATGCATGGGAGCATTCGAAAGTGCCAATAAACTCATATATATATCCACACAAACTGCAGGAACATTAATCCGTAATTGTTATTCTCTTCCTAACCTGACTGGTGGTATATGCTTCAAGACGTTGGAAGGTAGCCGTTACGATCTGTGACAACGTGGCCTTCGCTGTTGCCTGTATGATGAGACTCTGTTGTGTGATTGTGAGCGTGTGTTAGGCTGTGTGTGAATATGTCGGAAGGATATTACTGTATATATATATCGTGTGGTACAGAGATTGATTTGAATTCATTTATACGTCCTATTTTGGTATATCCGAGTGTGTATGAATAATAAGTTCATGTGATGTGGACAAGGATGGTGGATGTGAACAAACTCACCCTAAATATTATATATATTCCGAACTTTATTTCATTTAAAAACATAATTACACAACCCACAAGAATATATATGCATAAGAGGTGGTACTGTGGTATGGTATACCACCCTATAACCTGCAAAAGATTAACGAACTGGCGGGCATGGAACACCACGTCGTTGAACATGTTGTACTCACTCAATCTCGAATTCGCACTCATACGGGCACTTGAACAACTATTCATGCATCTATTTAACAATCTCATCCCCATGAATCATATAAAACTATACATCATGTCTTGTACTACCTTCCCAGTTATGTAGATGTTGTAGCAGCATCTCGCCGTGGCTACCAAAGTGGACCCATGTACATCACACAATGGTGACGTCACAGCGGTGAGCAAGGCCTGAATTGGTAGCACCATCACAACATGAGTACGTGCATGACTTATGTGTACAAACCTATCGTGAGGTTTGTGCTGTTAAACAACCCCAACATGAACTTATATATTGCTTGCACATTTACATATCGATAGCCGTCGCTTCCCGAATAACACACAACGAAGGTAAGTGTGCTAGATTACAAGTGCATATAGATTGAATGGTCGCCGGTATGCCAGTAGTATGCTGTTCATAAGTATTATCGATAGATCACATTTATGAACAATACTTATACATGACGCGCAAGTATGTGGTTGCAAAGTAAGCATATGATTACAAGTGTGAAATATATACGCACGTATACCTGTGATTTACATCATAGTGTTTCTGCATATGTGAAAGAGTATATCGCACATTATGGTACCTTAATGATTTGCAAACTAACATTGTCGTCAGTATATTCTCCCGCGTAGCACTCGCAGATACAGTCAATGACGTCATCGATTTCCCGTCTCAATGTTTCTGCATTTGTTACTGTATTACCTCTCACGAGTCCATACGCTAATAATTTCTATGTATTTGTCCATGTATGTATGAATATAGTTATACATGTATTTATATGAACATATGTATGAAAATATGTATATATTCATATATGTATGTATGACTATGAATATATGTATGTATGCATGTGTGTATGGAGTACTCAGCATGCCGCTTTGGAGCTTGTGTACCTGCAGTGTATCTAGGGCAACGATCTGAAGTTTGTCATTCTTCGACTTGCACGCTCTCTGAAACACATCAACGTACTTGTCCGCACAGCCAGGTGTCTCATCTATAGGTTGTTCCGAGAGTTCGGCTAGAGAAATATGAATGTGTGAGAGGTACATTGTTGTTCAGGGACATGTTTGAGTCGTATAACAGCGACATTCCTACTCATTGTGTAAAACAGGTTGGACTAGTGAATTGAGTATATGAACAAGGACAAACAATGTCTAGAAAATACATATTTACAGAAAATCGTGTGTACAATACCAACGTACACAGAAATGTGCGCACAGAGTCAACACACAAACATGGGCAGTTAATACACACACACACGCACACACACACGCACACACACACACACACTCTCTCTCTCTCTCTCTTTCTCTCTATCTGAAACATAAAGAGATCGACAAAGTAGAGGAAGAAGCACACCTAAAGCAGCCCGACATTTCTTCCTCAGGTCTGCATTTGGGTGACGTTTGATATCTCTCTCAGCCAACAGCCGTTCGAGGCCACTACTAAGAAATACCTTCTTTGGCTGCACCATTGGTATGCTAGTTATATATACTTCGAAACGTGGGAAGGAATGACAACGTACCAACACGCATCTGCTAGAACAATATACTAACTTGTACTTTGTGTGAGAATGTGCCTTTCGAGTGTACCTCAGAACATACGCAGGTATCTAAAAATTGATTGTGGGTGAATGTCGAGAATGTACGTGTGGGTACTTGCACGGATGTGACCACTAGCGCGTCAGTTTTCTTCTTGTTACGTCAGCTAGAGTAACAACTAAATCCTTGGTGTGCGTATATATTATGCGTGTACGTGTGTTGTGCCTATATATCCTATATATCTATATACATTTGAATGTATGTTGTATGTGTACATGTGTGTAATATGTATGTGTGTGGTGGTTGTTCACAGCGCTTTGTGATTTTGTTTATTTCTTTCTGTTGATGACTGCCAGCAGCACAGCTAAAACTGATGATTGTAAATGAATAAACAAAGCCTACCGTGACGGGGCAAATAGGGCATTGGAAATGGGCCTAAACTTGGGCTTAATTCGACTTCAAAGTATAAATATTATCTGTAATAATTGATGCATTGCAAGCACAATAAGTTAAGATCCAAAGCTTTTACATAGTACAAGAATAATAGGTAAATTACAAGAATCAATGCAAATGTACAATACAAGAATTAATACAAATATAATCAGAGTACATAACAATAATCATCACCGCATTTCAATAATATTTGTACATGATAGTATTATGAGTACATAGTAAGAATAATTAGTACATTAGAATAATTACAAACATAACTAGTACACTACAAGTATAGCTGGTGCACGATTAGTAGAGTTCGTACATTGTCAGTGTACGTAGTACAATATAAATATACGTGGTCAGTATACTTTATACGTTATCAATGTCAAAGTATAATAAATACATGTCTATGTAAGTATACTCCATACATGATCAAAGTGTAATTGTAGCATGAATACAAATGTTATTGATTCATTATTTATAGTTAGCGTATGTTGTAAGTATACTAGTACATATCTTCATACAGTCAGGTATATAGTACTGAGTATGCCTTTTATAAACTCTAAACCTTGTATCGCTCACATTCTTATTCTCAAACCTTCATATAATGTATCTTTTCTCCAGAAGCACTACTTTACAGAAACGTGAGACGTGGTACAACCCTTTGCTGATGCAGTGAGAGAATGTCGCACAAGAGAAACAATCAGACAAAAAAACGTTACTGTCGTATTACACTTTTTGCTGCAGAGTACAGTACCGCTTGAATATCTACGCACTTATTTTGGCAACTCGAAATCGGTACCAATCGTTTTCTCAACTCATAGTGTGAGTGTTGGTCGTCGATTTTGTTGAGGAACAGTACATCAGCCTAATCTTTATACGAGACTACACTGAGAAAGTATTTGTACGGAGTTCTGTTGACTAAAGAGCTGTGAGTACATAATGCATTACAGGGCATCATAAGTATTTGCGGATGTCAGCGACAATAGCCGTTGTGCATAGATATAAATCGTCATGAGGCAGGATACTGTTCTCACTGGTGTCAAGACAGACATGTAGAGCATTGCGATCATGTTGGTTCCCTTTGGCAATATTTTACTTATGCTATATTTGAATGCTTTACTGCGTGAGTTTTTGTTGGCTAAAGCATCAACTCGTCAGGAATATTGGGGCTATATTCTCTAATACAATCCTCTCGTAAAACATGTCATTCTACCCAATCGAACTTTTATCTACTACTGTCTCTATGAACTTCTAATCGGTTTCTACTGGTGGAAAGCTGCCTCTGACTACACCACTTAATACTGCTCTATGCATTCCGTGTCATCCGTGTTTTGATACCCATATTTTAAGTCAGTGATTCATATCAAGCGAGCATTGGAAATTATATAATACTGTCAGCGCACCTTGCCTTGCCGATCATTGACTTGCTCAGTATCTACTCTCGCTCCCAATGACTCACCTAAAACCTCGTCAATCGCAGCAACTTCTTCAATTACAACTAAAACCTTGCGAAGTCACGACACCTCTGTATGTTGCATCTCGTAGCACTGTTTAGTATTAACATGCGCTGTAGTTTTACGCTGAAGACAAAAGAGTGTTGATGGTACAAAAATATTTTAACTGCCAGTTGAAAATAGTACAACGCGAAATGACTCATGAGTTGAACATGCTGTATTGTACAAACTACGAAGAGTTGTATATATTTAAGGGCATTGCCATTCGGTGCTTGAATACCATTTTAATACATTGTCGTTATATTTATGATTGCCGGTCTCGCTTTTTGGCCTTCGTTGCTTACAGTCACTGTTGGTCGGTCACTCGTATATAATACGGTTGTATGTCGCCCACTGAATCGTCGGCATGGCTTTTATTGAGGACAAAGTACTACTCAGCTATATTTCTCACCATTGACGCATCCAAGAAGAGAAAGAAAAAGGCCTAAGGTCATGTAAAATGTGTTCGATATATTCTACTCCGGAGTAGTCTGCGATGGTTGGAATTATTCATTTGAAGTGTAGACTAAATGTGCAGCCACCATGCGACACGCTAGGCTAAATTGCAAGCGGCTTGCATGCTGTTTACAAGGCTGCACATTCGGCACTGTAACACACGGCTATATAATGTCAGCCGCTATTTCTCATACATCAAATCGTAAACATACAACAATGCCCAGTTATGCAAGGAAACGTACAAACCGAATGGCAAACAAAAGAAGCGTATCGTTGATAACCCAAATATCAGCTCATGAGATGTCAGCCCAATTTCCTAACGATAATAACTTCGCCTCGAGAAGCAAATGTTCGTCTTTAACTTCTTCAACGAAACTAAAATTTACTGTCCGTAAATTTCTCAAGTGTATCAAGCGTAAGTCGCAGTCTCAGGTTAAGAAATGTAGCCTAGACGACGGTGCACTCCAAAGACGAAGAGCAACATATCCAAACTCCTCGAAGAATCCAAATCCATATATTCAACTCCATTCGACAAGAACAAAAGAGAACAATGATATACATGACGAGCATGCGAGGACGATGCAGCTCAAAAGTACAAATGTATACATGGCTAACAATACAATACCGGGGCTGTATGTGAATATCTTTTCACAATGTGTGAAGTCCATATCGAAACGTTGCAACGATTTTAGAGACATGAAATATTTGGACAACATTTCGTACGACTTACATGATCCCGTCTATATGTGCGTATATTTACTTATACTTGCTACGATTATTGTCGGTACAGGCACCGCTATACTAACTAGGCGATAATACTCATCTCGTAATACCCGTCTCTGACAAGAATACCGCACAATGCATAATTTAGATATCTGAATGCATCCGGCAGTTTGTTTATTCTATAAATACCGATGGTCAGAATACTTATTTTTAATTGATGAATATTTATATGATGAAGTAAGGTTGGAGGCTATGAATAGAGTTGATATATATTAGTTATAAGTACATTTGACGAACTAGAACAGAAGAATTCATAAAAGCGGCGAAGTATAGCTGCGCAACTTTTGTGCACCGTACAAATCAAATTATACCGAGTACATACCTGAGGGAGAATCATAATAGATCAAAAGTAAGGGCGAAAGATGATTTTATAGATTTAATGGATGCGTCCAACCAAATGCGTTTATTGACTCAAGACTGTCATTTTTGTGAATAAATACATACGATGGATACAACAGGTACGATTGGAAGCAACTTTGTGAACTTTGCACAGCAGATTGGGTACGTTGTTTGTATGTATGCCGTTTGGTGTAGTCCAACCAGTACATGAAACCGTACATGGGACCTCACTCCGGACCATTAACAGGGGTTATGGTATTCGAAAGAACCAAAAGTAACTCAATAGCAGGTCGGCAATAATAAAATCTGGTGCGCAGACTGTATAAACTCAAGCATCAGTGATGTAACATTCTATGTAAGGTTAAGTGGAGTATGTATGTTGTACAGTCTGTACGTTGTTCTATGGAACAATTCGATTCTTTTGTTGATTATAGCAGGGAGGTTTGAATAATTTCTCACACCAGAGGTTTATATATATTTAAGTGAGATGTGTTCACGAATATAAAGATATGTAGAGTATATAGTTAGGCGTCGTGAGTCACCAACAATGTGATCTTGGGAAAAATGTGACCACATCTATATATCATTAGAAGGATCCAAGGGTATTCACCAATTGCTACCTCTCTCCCATCACGTGTGTAATGTGAAATAAGAAGAAAACTATACTAAAATGACAATATCTCTGAATATGCTCATCTCCAACCACTTATGAAGTGTCACATAAGAACGCTTCTGCACTCGTATTTAACAATTTAAGGAAGGGTGCAGTGTCTGTAAGAGACAAGTACCATTTCTGCGGACACGTGTGGTTGTTTACAAAGCTGCACATTCGGTACTGTAACACATTGGCACTGTAACACATGGCTACATAATGTCAGCCGCTATTTCTCATACATCAAATCGTAAATATACAACAATGCCCAGTTATGCAAGAAAACTTACAAACCGAATGGCAAGCAAAAAAAAGCATATCGTTGATAACCCAAATATCAGCTCATGAGATGTCCCAATTTCCTAACGATAATAACTTCGCCTCGAGAAGCAAATGTTCGTCTTTAACTTCTTCAACGAAACTAAAATTTACTGTCCGTAAATTTCTCAAGTGTATCAAGCGTAAGTCGCAGTCTCAGGTTAAGAAATGTAGCCTAGACGACAGTGCACTCCAAAGACGAAGAGCAACATATCCAAACTCCTCGAAGAATCCAGATCCATATACTCAACTCCATTCGACCAGAACAAAAGGGAACAATGATATAAATGACAAGCATGCGGGGACGATGCAGCTCAAAAGTACAACTGTATCCATGAATAACAATACAATACCGGGGCTGTATGTGAATGTCTTTTCACAATGTGTGAAGTCCATATCGAAACGTTGCAATGATTTTAGAGACATGAAATTCTTGGACAACATTTCGTACGACTTACATGCTCCCGTCTATATGTGCGTATTTTTGCTTATACTTGCTACGATTATTGTCGGTACAGGCACCGCTATACTAACTAGGCGATAATACTCATCTCATAATACCCGTCTCTGACAAGAATACCGCACAATGCATAATTTAGATATCTGAATGCATCCGGCAGTTTGTTTATTCTATAAATACCGATGGTCAGAATACTCATTTTTAATTGATGAATATTTATATGATGAAGTAAGGTTGGAGGCTATGAATAGAGTTGATATAGATATTGCTATAAGTACATTTGACGAACTAGAGCCGACGTTTATTGACTCTAGACTGTCATTTTTGTGAATAAATACACACAATGGCTACAACAGGTACGATTGGAAGCATACACTTTGTGAACTTTGCGCGGAAGATTGGGTATGTTGTTTATATGTGTGCCGTTTGGTATTTAGTTAGGAGTCATGAGTCAATAACAATATGATCTTGGGAAAAATGTGACCACATCTATGTATCAACTATCATTCGAAGAATCCAAACGTACTCACTAATTGTTACCTCTCCCATCACGTATGTAGTGTGAAATAAGAAGAAAACTACACTAAAATTACAATATCTCTGAATATGGTCATCTTCATGTCACATAAGAAGTCTTCTGCACTCATCATTTAATAATTTGGGGTTGCAGTTCCTATATGGGACAAGTACCATTTCGGCGAACATGTGTAAGACGTCCACGGTATCAACGCCAGTTGCGAGCTGATATGTGTTTGTATGTTAACGTGTTTACACCTCTGTAACAGCCTGGGATAATAGTATAACAATCATGCCTCTGTAATGGCGTGGGATAACCATAATAAAACAATGTGTTTACACCTCTGTAAACGGGCATGTGATAGTAATAAAACAATGTTGTCTGCCCAATAGACAGTACGACTAGGTACAACTAAGCACCACTAAGCATTATTGTTCTATCGTGCTAAAACTAACTTCTCTTCTAATGGAACTAGCATGGTAGCTCGTTGCGCAATAGCAATGGATGCCATTGTGTATACTCACGGCACAGGCACTATATCACTCACTCACTCACTCGTCCATCGCCATCCTATGCAATTATAGTACAGTAGGGTTCCGGCAAGCAGGGAACCCGCACCCATCACAAAGACATATATGTGTAATGCCGTCTCCGGATAAATACGCATATACCGTTCCTTATCTTCGGCTTCCTCTTTTAGTTCGAGCAGGCCTTGAAACAAACGGTTAAAACAAGAGGTTAACTCATCGTCGACCGAATGGTTGCTTTCTACGGCAGGAATTTCCATCATGGGTGAAATAAACTGAAAACCACGACCGTCATCGTAAGCCTCAATACCATTCTCGGAGTCAAAACTCACCAAGACTCTTCCATGGATAATTTTGGCATAGACGGACCCTGTAGAAACGGAATTTGATTCATGTACCCTATAAAGATAGGTTGATTCACACGTCCTCCCATCGTTGTCCTCCCTTTAAAGCCTACACGATCAGCTCTCAGATAAATCTGTCATCCTTCACCGTCTTGAGGTAAATACAGGGCCATGGTCACAACAACAACAACAACAACAATTGTTACAATAGCAAAAATGTAAGAGACACCCTCTTCACCTTTTACTTTTACACTCAAGCTCTACACGCGACGTTCCTGCTATGCAGGCTGAAAGTGTTGTTTCTTTGTTTTGAAAAAAAGTGTCTTGCCAATCGTACACATTTGTCTATATAAATCAGTACACCCTAACCCAATCACACGGGCGTAACACAAAAAAGACATTGGTATGGTTGAGCCCAAGAAGGCCTTTCATTCCCTAAACCAGCAAATCATCTATAAACTGAATGTGATGGGTAGGGGTTCCATGATCTAATCCAAAGCCTGAAAAAATACGCATCCCTAGACTCGCCTGTCGAACAACAACATGAAAAAAGCTTCTCCTCCTAGAAGCTATGCTGTCTTGAGCCTTCCATGTTGAATCACATTATGAACTTTGGACTCAGACTCTTCCTTGCTATGGTGGCCATGATCGCCGCAACGAGTACATTTGTATGACAAAGACTGGAAATACCAGTAGACGACTGCGGACTGCAGCCCTAATTATCAGAGACTATCGGTGCGACCAGTGTGAATCATTCAGAACTATGTATAATGAATCACTCAATCAAGCCATCGCAGGTATAGTTATTTGTTAGCCGATGTGCGTGTTTGCCGAGAGGGCTGACAAAATAATATACAATCTCCACAACAATATATAGAGACTGGCAAAATCTCCTATATATGCTTCCCAAAGGAAATGTAGAAAAGCCACACGTTTTCAAATTGAACAGTAGATGTGCCAGATTTGAAGGTTTTCTACAAAACTCGCACACAATCATGCTCGCTACTAAAAATCATCATGACAGAGTAGTATATTAGGGATTTTTACAGTTAGATTTATACCCAGTATATAGCAAACACATTGGCCACAACTGTACCACTGCCTTTCTCGTATCCCTGCATTGTGCTAAGATTATGTACATCACGGAAAAGCAATGTCCCCGTCTTGCCAGAGTGGTGACTGCCGCTACGCTTGTGAAATGTGCTCGTGTTTGAGAGTTTCAACAATATCGGTCGGGTTGCTGGGTCTACCAGAGCGTTAAGGGCGTTGATCCTAATCTATCACAATACTTATACATGGTTAGTCTTCTTCCCAACAAAATCATTGAAGACTTTGGGATAAACGTTACGGTATACAGACGAATGTGTGTCCGTGCTCGTGGAGCGTGGACAGGCTATAATCTCCGTACATATTATTGGCATCGTGTAACTATTATACTTTTCTTGCGTACCAATTCATACAGTCAACTGTCACGTGATCCGATGATGAATACCATGTCTTTAAGTCTTAAATATATCTTGTTCTATTCATGTAACCCATTGATCAGCAAATTATGCAGCGAAGTAGTAGCACCACATAGTTAGCTCAAGAAGAAACGTTAGCACGAGAAAGTGAGAGATTGTCACGGTTGGACGAACAAATCCAGGTTTTAGCAGTACCTATCAATAGTATGGAACAGAATAGACTAAGTAGGATCACATATGACATAGTATTTTATTTAACACTAGAGAGAGTTGTTTTACACAACACCTTTAAACCCTAAACCCTAGTGTTTTATTTAACACTAGAAAGAGTTGTTTTACACAACACTTTATATGTTCCATTTCATTATAAACTGCAATTTGTCCGTACTCAAACACAAGAGTTGGCCTGTAGAAATGCGTCCAATCCTAGCAAGAAATGCGTCAAAACCTAGCACAGTACCTTGCTATAGAGAGAGCACTCGTTTCCGAAGACACCCAGCAAGATCGACTTAATAGATCGACCGATCCGTCGTACACTACAGACTTTGTTGTCGGCCGTTGTAATAGTTACCTTGTCCATTGTAATACTGACATTGTTCGGGCTCGATGCAGTGCACACGACGTTACCTCCTGTTATACTTTTACTCATACCAAGAGGGCAAGTAAGTTCGTTGTCGAAAGTATTAATTCTGGAGCTGCCAGCAACAGGATAAAAACTCATTTTGTACCATGGTCTTGGTGTAACAGAGTTTGCATTACAGTATGCGAGCATAAGTACAAGAACTGTGCAAGCCTTAGCAATGAGCTGCCTAAGTCCGTGCATTGTCCAAGATGTTGAACTGTTTGGTATAGAGGATTTTGTTGTGTGATAAAAACCCATGAAAAATCCATAAATATATACTGAGACAGGACGTTCGTCAACAGAATAACTTGTACATGTCTTGATAGACTCCGTATGAATAGTTACGATTAGACGCTATTTCTATAAAGACATGTTAGGCACATGAATCTGAAAGTTCTGCATTAGTAGAGGGACTGTGTCTAACTGATTGGCTCCCTATGGTGCTCTTCCTACCTGCATTGAGTACTCAGTATTATTGATTAAATATGGTATATTTGTGACAGGAAACGTTCGTCCAATTAAGTCCATGATTGCTTCGTCGGATTCGTGAAGTGGGCACCACATGCGAATCTTGCAATGTCTTGCCGTGATTGTAGCTGCCTGCCAGTCAAGAAAAGCTCAATGAACACTTAAAAGAGATAGATATTTTTAGAATCCTTAATAATAAAAGCAGGAGGTGAAATAACACCCAATGTTACAAGATCTACACTATATTCAGCATATTTTCTCTATGAGTTTGATACAACTTGGAGCTGTGCCTGAGTGGTTATAAGGCTGGACTCGAAATAAAATGAGCTCTATACTCGAAGTCAAGTGGCCTCTGGCCGCGCGAGTTCGAATCTGATCAGCTGTCTTTTTTTCTCCTAGAGAGCGGTTATGAGAAGTGAGGTTTACAAATTGAGGTTTACGAATTGATGCAAATTGATGAAGTACATCCATGAAGTACACCCAGCTCCAATATTTTAGGTCTTTTGAACCCTTATCAGTAATTGTTACCATCCATCTATAACGGTTTATTACACTCGTCAGGGCATTGATATCTATATTTATGCTTACCAGTAGTTGTTGCCATTCATCTCTAGCATTTACTTGCGATTATCAGTAGTTGTTGCCATCCATCTCTAAAGTTTATTTACGCTTATCAGTAGTTGTTGCTATCCATCTATATCATTTTATTATGCTAGTCAGGCAAGCCATACCTAACATTTATTCACGCTTATCAGGAGATGTTGCCATTTACCTCCAACATCTTATTATGCTAAACAGTAGTTGCTTACAAGTAGTCTATCTATGAATCGCGTGTGGCTATCCATCTATTTCACATAATCGGCACACACTAACTCTCAGTGGTGGTCTATGAAGTTTTAGCAACCTCATTGACAAGGTAGACGGGTTTCCCAACATCATCTTACACGGTGATGTAGTGATTCTGATTGACGACGCTACCGTAGAATCCAAGGCCACAAAACCTATTCCAATCATACTTAAGTTGACAAAATTCCGAACGTGCCACAAACCCAATCGCACGTCATGGTACCGCAGCATTGTTTATCTGACATACAAAAAGAATTTTTGTCGACGCATGCAAACGTATTCGTTGTGGCGGTCATAGCCATTACGGCAAGGAAGAGGAATCTCATAATTGCAGTATTGATGTAATTGTTGACGAAAGCCTTACTTCGTATATATAGCAATCACACGCTCACAGCAACAATAGCAAAAACTTCCACTTGCTTATTCTCGTTGAGAATTTGGCTCTTGGGGAATGTTCTTCTCGCAAAAAATTGATTTCGCTTAGTTTGGTCTCGCATAAAAATGATTTTGCTTAGTTTGGTCTCTTACGAGGTAGGAAATTATATATTTCAAGATATGCCAATGCACAAACTACTCGCCCTAGTCATATTATAGTTATCATGAGTAGTGTGTTGCTTTACTACTCAACCTTTAACGACACAAAATCCAAACTTGGCAGTGATTTTATCATATAAAGTTTCCGAGTGTCTTTCTATTTTTGTCTGCAGCTTTATTTAAAGTTAAGTAGAAAGCAGAAACATTCTCCACTCACCGGTTTCTATTTATGTATGGGGAAAGTTAATATATGTCTCCTCAGAAACACTCCTGCCCATATGCTCACAAGAGATGTATGTCTTACTTGATTGATTCATTGTGCGTAGTTCTGCAGAATCCACACTTGTCACACTGTATTACGTCATTTCTTTACAAGTCCAGTGCTTTGTATTGTCTGTAATATTTCAGAACAGTAAACAATACTGAATGAATGGCTCAACCATTCTGCGACGCAAAGGAATAAAGCAATGTTCCCGTCTTTCAAGAGTGGTGACTGCCGCTACGCTTGTGAAATGTGCTCATGTTTGAGAGTTTCCACAATATCGGTCGGGGTGCTGTGTCTACCAGAGCGTTAAGGGCGTTGATCCTAATCTATCACAATACTTATACGTGGTTAGTCTTCCCAACAAAATCATTGAAGACTTTGGGATAAACGTTAAGGTACACAGACGAATGTGTGTCCGTGCTCGTGGAGCATGGACAGGCTATAATCTCCGTACATATTATTGGCATCGTGTATCTATTATACTTTTCTTACGTACCAATTCATACAGTCAACTGTCATGTGATCCGATGATGAATAAATGGTATATCTCTCTCAAGTCTTTGAAAGATGATGCAGTCTTTTAAGTCTTAAATATATCTTGTTCTATTCATGTAACCCATTGACCAGCAAATTATGCATCGAAGTATTAGTACCACATAGTTAGCTCAAGAAGAAACGTTAGCACGAGAAAGTGAGAGATTATCAAGGTTAGGCGAACAAATCCAGGTTTTAGCAGTACCTATCAATAGTATGGAACAAAATAGACTAAGTAGGATCACGTATGACCTAGTGTTTTTATTTAACACTAGAAAGAGTTGTTTTACACAACACTTTATATGTTCCATTTCATTGTACTCTGAGTGATGGTGTATGAAGTTTTAGCAACCTCATTGACAAGGTAGACGAGTTTCCCAACATCATCGTGCACGGTGATGTAGTGATTCTGGTTGATGACGATACCGTAGAATCCAAGGCCACAAAACCTATTCCAATCATACTTGAGTTCAATAAATTCCGCACGCGCCACAATACCCATCCCAATCGCACTTCATGGTACCGCAGCATTCTTTATTTGTCATACAAAAAGCATTTTTGTGGAAGCATGCAACCGTATTCGTTGTGGCGGTCATAGCCATTACGGCAAGGAAGAGGAATCTCATAATTGCAGTATTGATGTAATTGTTGACGAAAGCCTTACTTCGTATATATAGCAATCACACCCTCACGGCAACAATAGCAAAAACTTCTAATTGTTTTTCTCGTTCAGAATTTGACTCCTCTTGCTGAAGTTTTTTCTCGTATAAAAATGATTTCGCTTAGTTTGGTCTCTTACGAGGTAGGAAATAATTTATTTCAAGATATGCCAATGCACAAACTACTCGCCCTAGTCATATTTGTAGTTATCATGAGTAGTGTGTTGCTTTACTACTCAACCTTTAACGACACAAAATCCAAACTTGGCAGTGATTTTATCATACAAAGTTTCCGAGTGTCTTTCTATTTTTGGGTTAGGCTTTTAGTATCTATTATACTTTTCTTACGTACCAATTCATACAGTCAACTGTCATGTGATCCGATGATGAATAAATGGTGCATCTCTCTCAAGTCTTTGGAAAATGATGCAGTCTTTAAGTCCTAAATATATCTTGTTCTATTCATGTAACCCATTGATCAGCAAATTATGCAGCGAAGTACTAGTACTGCATAGATGCATAGTTAGCTCAAGAAGAAACATTAGCACGAGAAAGTGAGAGATTGTCATGGTTAGACGAATAAATCCAGGTTTTGGTAGTACACAGGCGCACAGCAACAAAAGCAAAAACTTCTAATTGTTATTCTCGTTGAGAATTTGGCTCCTCTTGAAGTTATTACTCGCATAAAAATGATTTCGCTAGTTTGGTCTCTTACGAGGTAGGAAATAATTTATTTCAAGATATGCCAATGCACAAACTACTCGCCCTAGTCATGGATTATAGTTATCATGAGTAGTGTGTTGCTATACTACTCAACCTTCAACGACACAAACTCCAAACTTGGCAGTGATTTTATCATATAAAGTTTCCGAGTGTCTTTCTATTTTTGTCCGGAGCTTTATTTAAAGTTAAGTAGAAAGCAGAAACACTCTCCACTCAACGGTTTCTATTTATGTATGGTTAAAGTTAATATATGTCCTATTCATGTAATCAAGTAACACATTGACCAGCAAATTATGCAGCGAAGTATTAGTACTGCATAGTTAGCTCAAGAAGAAACGTTAGCACGAGGAAGTGAGAGATTGTCATGGTTAGACGAATAAATCCAGGTTTTAGTAGTACCTATCAATAGTATAGAACAAAATAGACGAAGCAGCATCACCTACAAGGAGAGATTGACCTGCTCAAACTGGTTGAAGATGCCGCCAACGAGAAGAAGTCGCTGCAACGATAGCTAGCGAAAATTCTATAATTACGACAGCAACTCGTCGCCAGTATGAAGAATGAATGAGTTTAGCAGACTCGAACGCATATCAATTGAAACAAAATGTGTTCCACAGATATATTCAATCAGACTACGTGGCTCTGTTGTATGGCCTAGTGTACTTTTTTAACACTAGGAAGAGTTGTTTTATACATCACTTTATATGTTCATGTCATGCAAACTCGGTATTTCTTTCCGTACTTCGTGTTCAAGGGTTTTTTCTTGGTACTATTCCGTTCAGTGGTTGTCCGAAATAGTGATGATGTTTGAACCTTGACTTCCCATAGAGGAGTTGAGTTTGCTTCTTGGTGAGAGACAAAAGTTCGGTGACGGGTGTACTGCTATGAAGTATAGCCAGAGGGTCACGTTTCTCTCAGCGAGACGACAATCTTGGGTGTCATGATGAACAAAAAAGGGCAAGTGTAGAGGTGGCTGGGTCACAAGTATGGGTGGTCGATGGGTGGTCGAGTGGAAGAGGGGTTTGTTTTTTATAATCAGGCTGAACACCACTTTCTGAGTACAGGTTGATAGCTCCGCGCCCACCGTATTCGTACTGTCTGAGGTGTTGAAGACGAATACATCGCGTATTCTGTTCACATAGCGCGCTTGTTTGGAATTTTATATAAAACTTTCATCTAGAGATACTAAAGAATCTCCTAAGAATACATTAAAAGTTCGTTCTACGATCGACAATATTTGACAGAGCGATCGACAATACTTGAAAGAGAATACGCATTACAGCCCAAATATAGGTTTCGAGTATGGCAATGGTCATTGCATTCGAAAGAATCCAGAGTTAATCAATAGCTGATTACTCTCCTGTCACGTAGGCAATCATTCTTCACGTATTATGTTCTACTAAGGGCACCAAGTCAGGCAGACCAAGCAATGTACGTGTGCTTGCAGTGGGTGAAGCGGAGAATGCACCATCACTGATTTTCAGTGATAGTCTGTATTCTCCGTATACCTTGACGTCGTATCTGTTCTGCTTTCCTTGCGTGGAGTCATGCATTCAGTAAATAGTTTACTGTTCTGAAATAATACAGGCAATACAAAGCACTGGACTTGTAAAGAAATGACGTAATACAGTGCGACAAGTGTGGATTCTGCAGAACTACACACAATGAATCAATCAAGTAATCTCGCCATCGAACGGACATACGTCTCTTGTGAGCGTATGGGCAGGAGTGTTTCTGAGGAGACATATATTAGCTTTACCCATAAATAGAATTCGATGAGTGGAGAGTGTTTCTGCTTTTTACTTAACTATAAATAAAGCTCCGGACAAAAACACTCCGAAACTTTGTATAGTAAAATCTCCGAAACTTTTGTATATTAAAATCACTGCTAAGTTCTATATTGTAAATCATTGCCAAGTTCTATATTGTAAATTACTGCCAAGTTGGATTTGTGTCGTTAAAGGTTGAGTAGTAAAGCAACACACTACTCATGATCACTACAATCTACGACTAGGGCGAGTAGTTTTGTGCATTATTTCCAACCTCATAAGAGACTAAACTAAGCGAAATCAGTTTTTTGCGAGAAGCACATTCCTCAAGTGCCAAATTCTCAATGAGAATATGCAATTGGAAGTGTTGCTGTGAGCGTGTGATTCCTATATATACGAAGCAAGGCTTTCGTCAACAATTAAATCAATACTGCAATTATGAGACTCCTCCTCTTTGTCGTAATGGCTATGACCGCCACAACGAATACGGTTGCATGCGAGAAGAAACAAGATATTTGTTACGCAAATGGTCAATGCTGCGGTACAATGACGTGCGGTTTTGCTGGGTTATATGGTATTTGCCGTTAGGGTGAGCGGACTAAGTTGAATCCAAAGTTTCGCAAGTACCATTCCTCTGTGCCATACATAAAATCACTGCAAGTTTGGATCTTGTGTCGTTAAAGGTTGAGTAGTAAAGCAACACACTACTCAGGATAACTACAATCTACGACTAGGGCGAGTAGTTTTGTGCATTGCCATATTTTGAAATAAATAATTTCCTACCTCGTAAGAGACCAAACTAAGCGAAATCATTTCTATGCGTCGTAAGCCTGGTAGCATACGGTTATAGCTCAAGAGGAAAAATTAACCTGCGAAAGTGTACATAATGCAATAGAACGTATAAATAGACTAGAACAAGTGTGGAACAAAAAAAACCCTTCCCAAGAGAAATCGAACAACCCCAAATCCATTGGACACAGCGACAATGAAAAGAAGACTCTGCAGAAACAACTGAGGAAACTGCACGAAATATGTCAACAACTTGTCGCAAGTATGACAAAAAACTGATAATCTTGAGTCAATCCATTTTCCTTTCGCTGTATCTATAAATAAAGTCCAATTAAATACCAACATGTCGGATGGGCAGGACGAAACTTGCGGTACAACTAGATTTTTGGTAAACACTAGGATTGGAGGTGTAGAGTTTGATATTATGTAAATTCACACCCGCGCTCACAGCAATTATAGCGAAACACTTTCCATTCGTTTAACACTAGCACAAGATATTTTAGAAAAAGTGAAATATTGGAGGTTGGATCTATGGCTATCGACGCATGCTTTACGTCATCTCAGGGGTTGTCCAAGAGCTGCGTTTGTGCTTGCATTGTGCGTCTTCTTCTAAGAGACAGCAGAACCATTGTGTTTTCAGCAAGATAGCGAAATCGTGCCTGCGCAAGCAACAGAACGTATGGGCCAATTATGATTCGTTTAACACCAGCACAAGATATTCTGAAATATTTGCCGACACCGATCAAATCGTAATAGTAGTCAAGCATGGTAGTTGCAATATTACGAAGTAAAACACCCGACACTGAGCATGAGAGCAAATCGTAATAGTAGTCATGAAAGAAATGTATGAGGAAAGATACGTATCCCATCGGTTGGTGTAGAGTCGGTAGTAGTCAACTAGACCAAATTATAGACGGTGTGATCGGTGTCAGCAAGAACATGAGTCTTTTACTTTGTACAATTACAACTACCATGCTTGACTACTTTTACGATTAACTCTCGTGATCGGAGTCGGCAAGGACACGGCAGTTACCTCTCGCGATCGGTGTTGGTAAGAACATGGTGGTAAGCTCTACTTGATTCTCATTAAGAAAAAGCCAAAAATACCATCAGGCATATGAAGTTACAACTTGCTATTATGTCTGCAAAAGCAGTGAAGGTGAGACATTTGAGTTAGAGGGCATCTTACCTACGTATACTGCACATGACCTCCGCGTTGCTGCACGTGAAGTGAACAGTTAAGCGAATTAGGTATAGAATCGAAGAAAGCTAAGGATACACATTCTACCATAATTACGTCCACTGCCAGTTTTAAGGATTGCTGCAATACACCGAGAATCAAAAACAGTTCTTGTAGGTGTGCTGGTCGCCAGTGGCTTCAGCGTCGGTTTATATTTCTTGACTCGGTAGAATGAACTAAACCACAAACCCTAAACCTTTCACACCTACCAGTGTCTTTTGCCATTGAAAAACAGATTCTCATGCACACAGATATATGGGAAACGCGTGAAAACACATGTATAGAAAACTCAGACTGCTTGGTTTCATATACATGTACAAAGGGCGTGTATGTACGAACTAGAAAACGTTCACCCACAATCTCAAATACAGTATCTTAAGTAATTTAATGATACGCAGCTGCAAACATTCTTGTCGTCGATAATTTAGATGTTGATTATTGTATGCAGTTGCTTGTAATTTACCGATCGCAAGGTCTGCTCTCACTCCCACGATCCTATGGATTAACTAACTACAGTGCAAATGAATAATTAGACTTGAAAGCAATATCTAGAAATATGGTTGTTTATTAGTCAATAGACGTATACCCATCGTAGCTGGTCACGCTAAGTGATCATATTCTTGTGTATAAAGCGTAATTGCATTATACTCACGATACGTAATCTAGTATTGTCACAAGATGTACAATTACTTTCTTTAAACCATATTAGCCAGAGCGTCCTATCTGAACATATGCCGTACGTCATGCTCTCAGTTTCTACGCACTTGTTTGTTTTTCTTGATGTACTGCACAATGTTTAAATTTCAACTCCAAACTGTAATTTGTAATTCTAGCTCCAAGTTTGCCGCGATATCAGGTTGAATGTGGCTGGATTTGTAGCCGTTATGTTCTTGAAACAGTTAGTGTCAGGGCCGTACTTGATAACATTCTCCTGAGCAAACTGTATACCAGATCTATCTGTAATTGTAACCACAGCCTCACACACGGGTAAGTTGCCTTGGACTTCGATGAACGATGGCACGCCATCATTATCAAACGTAATATTTGCAACAATGTTACACTCATCTCTACGTAATCTCATACGGTACATTTTGCTCAAGTCGTCCAGTTTATAAGAAATGAACGGGAGTCCATCAACATAGCGCATAGCATCCTCGAGCGCATCCTGAGCAAACATGCCTACCAGCGGCGCATACGAACCTTTGTAAGGGTTGGGCTGAACATTGGCCTGATGGAACATGTATGGATCCCATCTCAGCTGCAGTAGAGGAATTGTTGTAGATTTTGCTTCTCTATTAACAATATCGATACCATTCATCTTGCCCGGACACAGTGGACCATAAAGAATCCAACCACATGCCCCATGCTCGTAGAAGAACTCGACGCATTTCAGAGTAGGGCAGTTCCATGCAATGTTGGGCGACATGCGAGGAATGATGATTACACCTGAAACCCCGTATTGTTCGTTGGTGGTTATGATTGCGTGATAAATGTTGCTCGCCCTCAACTCAGGTCGCGAGTTATCACCAACAACATTGTTCATGAAGTTCGCTACGAGTGTCTTCATAAATAGCTCGTTCTTGAGGTAAGGTTTACGTCCGACGGGTGGGTTTCCGTTGTAGTTAGCAGGCCATATACCGGAGATCTCCGGAGTGACCAACGAGAAGGGAGAGTAGTTTTTTCTCAAGTGCGGTCGATTGTCCAAGAACTCACCACCGGGGGTAGCGGAACGACCTTTGTATAAATGAATATATTCAGTTGAGGAGATACCTTCCCCACGTGCAAGCATCTGATTGTATTGAAACTCGGCATCATAAATTTCCGTAGTTGGGTGGCATGCCTTAGCTCGCCCATTACACTGACTGGCAATCAGCCAATCCATATTCATATGAGACCAGGTATGACTGACCCAGTAGAACTCGGAGGCGTAGTCATACGTCGCCTTGTTTAACCCTTTGTCAGGAAAGTCTAACATGGCCACGCCAGCACCATTAAAGGCTGGTTCGAGTCGGAAATCACTACCCACCGGCAACACATTGTGAAATGCCTTGCGCCAGGCTACGTATGTCGTCACCGCATTAGCATCGATTCTAAAAGCTTTTTCTCCAGTGTCCAATACATTGCACGCTGCATACCAATCGTCTACATGAAGATTGAAAGTCATACGCCTGTATCCAAGAAATACACCACGTGTAGCCCACTCCATCCATGCGTGACCGAAAGCTAGGTTGGCCTGAGTGTACTCTGTGCTGATGATTGAATGTATAGTAAAGTCGGCGTTGATAGCTACTTTATTCGCGTTGAATCGGAAGTGCATCTCTTCTGTACCATATGACGTTTTCGAGGTAAAAGCGGCTAGTGATTCAGCACTCGATATATAACGGATAAAACCTGTTGCTTTTTTAACGTCAATGATTTTTACCGCTGAAGGTGATGTTTCTGCGACATCCCAAGTTCCTTTGGTGTTAACGACACCAGCCAAAAGTCTTGCCTCGTCTGTGTCCACGATTGTGATATTTGGTGCCGGGCTTTGAAGATTGGTCTTCTGTACTCCCAATACTGACGAGTCGTCTTCATTTTCCTTGGATTGCAGTACAACAATACGTGCGTGGGTGCGCGCAGCGTAATTTCTTACTTTTGTCAGATCCACCTCGCTGTCTGAAACAACAATGGAGTGCCAATTGTTAACTGAATAGTCAGGTTGTGTGTTGATGTGCACATCGAACGTAGTGCCGTACCCAGTAACAATATTCTTTGGTAGCGTTACGGTAGAATCTGAAGAAGCAAGTATAAGTACCTTTAAACCGAGCTTTACAAAACCACGTGAGTCTAGTGTGATAGTTCTGCTATCCGGTGTGAATTTCAATTCTGGTTCTGCAGCTCCGAAGGCAACGCGCACAACAGATAAAGCTAGTAATATGATCGAGCGTTCGATCATATCTGTTATGATATACAACTAGGAAATGTAGATATTTAGATTCCCTCTTTTGCATTGTATTGTAGTGTAGTATACGGAGAAGCTTATATACCAGTAGGAATGGGTTCTAGGATATCTCTGGTTCCATTAACGCGTGATCCTTTTATTTCATATACGAGTCTATTGGATAATGTTGGAATTTTGAGTACTGACAAGTATTGGAGTGCAGACTTGCAATGAATGTGTTTCATACGCTAGCAGGAACCCTGCCTGGTATGGCGAAGAGCTGAAATATACCAACCGGCAAGAAAGATATATAATGCATGAATTCAAATTGTCGAAGCGCGAGCCAAAGGAAAAGCATGAATCCCATACTATGACAAATCGCAACTAATTAAGAAATCTCCACTATAGTTCAGAGTTCATTAAAACAATGCCGATCAGCCACCGTCTGTGTGTTGTGATCGGAATGACACTTCCAAGTCCGGTCCGTCCAACTGAATTTATTTGGGTTCGTTACGCATTATTGTGAAGTAATATCAATTCACGACACATTTGCATAGGTTTTTTGAGTATACACGCAAATCTTTTATGCTTATAGGACGAAAATCGTTTTAGTTTTAATAACTCCTGTGGACATTCTCGTTGGCAATGCCAACACAGAAAGCCACAATCATAGCACGCCACATATTACACAGCGTGTATAGAGGTCTTGTGTTGCATGGAAGACAGTGAAATGTGACCCCTACGAAAATCCGTCAACACAGAATGAGGCTTCCCCGTGGGGGTTTCTTCTACACAGGGTTTTCCTCTACACAGGCCGTCAACTCCATCTCGTTTTCAGAATTTCTATTGAAAAAACCTTTGAATTCGACGGACAGCATGTTGACATATGAGAGCCCATATGGTCAAAACAACTAGAGAAAACTTCATTGTTGTGTGTGTTTACTCTCGTTGGTAAAGGCAATCGTTCTATCGTAAACGTTTGGATCTGTTACTGTGCAATATTTTAATAGCACTCCATATACTTCCAGCTCAACGGTATCTTTCGTCATGCACAAAAAGAAATTGGACAGGTTCACTCATAGGACTATGCCAAAAGTGTTAATTCTTTGAAAAAAGCGTTGCGGCGTGAATTCCTCGACCTGGCCAAATATGGTATAAGCGTCTGCAACCTTTTGAAGTTTAAATCAGGCAAACAACCGTGAACTAACGTATACTGTTCGATTCACGACTCATATATATTTTTCATTAACTATGCATTTGATCCAGTGTATGGACGAAACCATATAGATTTCTTCAGAATATTAGTGTTGATATGAGTGAAAGAGTTATTTGAATCTTCATTGGATGATCTACACGGATAAGTAAAAAAGTATCATTGGCAAGTACACACATGCGAGAATAGTCGACTACCAACTTTCAACGGCAGAGACAGGTCATATTGAACTAGGATGTACAGTTCGATACGCACACACGTGTACCACCATACTGAGCATGCCACCACGAGTGAACAGTGTTTGCAGAATTCGCACATACAAATATACCCACTACGGCGTCAATTTTGTAAAGGACTAATTCCGCCTGGTGACATGCAGCAAGCAAACACTGCAAATAAAGCGCTGACATCACACATATAACAACACACATACCCACACGTCTACATAATGTAAAATTTAATCGTCAATATACTCAAACGACGAGTTGAAGTAAGCATGCAACAAGAAATTACTGTTGTAATCAACCTTTTTGAAAGATGTGCTGTATCAGGTGTGACTTTGGTTCATTCTATAAATATCTCTGATATTATTGGTTAAAATCTAAACCTAACTCTAAACCCTAAACCTAAGAATATGGATAGGTATAAAACAGACTTGCATTTTTTGTGTACAACCAAATATTTCAGTACGAACATTCCCGTGCTTTACTTCGTTTTGGTTGTTATAACGGTCGTGCTTGGTATACAAGCGTTTGTGAAAAACGGTCATTATTGTAATCATGATGAAAATTGTTGTAACGGGGGCTGCAAAGGATACCTGTCGCCTGTGTGGCGGAGGGCGTATGCAGGGGCATCTAAAAACAGGTAGTTTTCTCATAAATTTGAAGTACATTTGAACAGAAGCACATTACGAAGGATACATTCCCACACACATGCGCACCCACACACACCATACATACAAGAGACATACATAAGAACAAACACAGAATATTGTGTACGTATAAATATTCTGTCTCCTTCTCTCACGGACCGGTGATGTTTGTCTATGACCGTGAGAATCCCCGTCACAGGTTGTTGGACTGTAGTCGAGGCTATCTGTTGGGAGAGTACATCCTGGCTCCAATGATGTATGCGTACGCGCACACGATTCCCGCCGAGAAACGAGAGGCTATTGACCCGGTCGAAGATCCGCTGGAGGGACAACTGTTGCTACAGACGCTCACAGAGTCGGTGAAGACGAAGGGATTCAGTCTGAGTACCGAGATGGCGTTGCAGTGCAATATAGACGGCTTCAAGAAGATGGTCGAGGGTGAGGTGCCGGAGTTTGTGAATTAGGGTTTATGCTTGAGTTTGAGAATTTAAACCCGAAAGACCCTACGGTATAGGTCGTACACGCCAGATGAACGTACCTATCGTGCAAAGAGAGAGAAAAGTGCTACACAAGCCCTTTTACGTCAAGTGGCTGATTGTACCGAAAAAAACACTTTGAGGATTACAGCCTTACCCCTCTCGCAGCCGTGAGATTAATAAAATAAACACAAACAAGTACCCACCCCTCGCAGCTGTGAGGTTAATAAAATAAACACAAACAAGTGTAACCTCAACAGGTGGATGTTCTTAAGGCTGACTGGAAAACTCTTCGAACAAAGAACGACTTGCCCTCCTGGTTTACTCCGTGTGGTTGAGGTATTTATACCCATTGATTCCATTTGACATGTGATATATTATGTGCTGTCTTTTGCTAAATTCTATAAATAGAGATCTTTTATTGGATAATATTAATGTTAATAGAAAAGGTCTTAATAGGAGCTAAGAACAACCTGTATAAATAGATGTGTATTTCAGGAACTATTAGATGACTTTAAATTATTGTTAAATCTCGGAAGTTTTTACTGACTTGGACTGGGTTCCTTAGATTCTTGTAATCAAGATGGCATTGGCCTGACAAGCACACACTATTCTAAATCATTGCAACCGAGTGCTACCAGCTCGAAGTTAGAAGGGTCTAAATTTTAACTATCGAGTGTGTGGTGTGCAATCGTATATGCACAGATGCATCTGGCTCCTCAACACAAACTGGTATATGTATCTTGCTTTGGTTATGCATTGGATTGGAAGTACCGCTTTATACACCCAAGCGACACATATCTCTTCACCCGTCAATTCTTATTTCTGTGGTTCGTTCGTATAGTAGTATCATAGCAATTAAATAGATACACTTGGTTATATGCTTACGATATTAAATCACTGAATGCAAAGGTGAAGCATCGTACAATTATAACTATAAAAACGTACACGATGACTTGAACTCTTGGATTTATTTTTCGTGGAGTAGTGATGCCTTCTATTCGCTTATTTTCGTTTCATCATATTTTTTCCAAGGATTGGCAAAATAAATGGATTCACTATTTATGTGCTTACAGAACTATAACAAACCATCGATCAACAAAAGCTACAAATACGCTTTCAATTTCAACAGTATACTTTCTGCAACTCGTGAGATGGCATGGACACGGAGAACGACGTCGGCCAGCCATTGCACACTACAACTCCGGACTTTTCGAGCGTGCTCCAATAAAACATTGAAGCTCATTCCGTTCTATCGAATCTGCCGTAACAAACGTTCATCCTTCGTGTTAGAACAAACAGGAAACGACATGTATATATGGGTATGGATATGTCTAGTGCATAGCAGTCTACGTGAGAAATAGTGGTACCACCGGTATGAAACTCACACACACACATTATCACCAAACTGATAAAGAGATGAAATGTGTATGCGCGTATCTAGGAAAGTTGATGTAGAAAGAAAATGCAAGTACAGAGGCACACACATGCAATAAAGTATGAGCATGAATCATCTCGCTACATGCATATATGCATAATAATACACAAAATAATACATATACATACACTTCGACATATGTATCCTTACCCAAAACCCATTTAACGCTGACAATATGGTAAGATGCAGTCTTATGGGAAGATCGTCCGCTGGCTGTTATATATATCGTGGACTGCGACTTTTCGGCAACTATCTGTGCGAATAAACAAGTGCACAAGTATATACATGTAAGATTTTTGATATGGGGGTCTCTGGATCTGCGAGTGCACATCGATGCATGGCACGGTATTGGGAGTGTTGATACCGAACTTTGCATTCTAGTCTTATTTGGTAATACTACCATATGCACAATTGCGCATGTGTGCAGACAGGATGTGTAACCACTAAGTCCTCCCTCAATATGTGTAAAGCAATGAACAAATATTCTTTAACTCACTCCCAGTTATACGTAACAAGTGGAACACACTATACGTACAGTGGTGAAACTGGTCTGATTGTAAAGTGGACGATAATACCATAGTACCTTACCTCGCCACTACATGCGAGAATAAGCTCTTCAAGATCCATCTGTGGAGGTGTTGTTTGTCTTGAGGTGATGCAAAAGCGATGTCCGTGAAAGAGCTTGTTCTTATACACCTTGTGTTCTTCCTGACACAGTTCTCTCTCCAGTCTCTCATTCATAGCTGCCGGGTACTCTTCTTGAAGTTCAAATTCTGTTTCCAATTGCCATTTCCCCATTACATGGGATTTGAAAACCCAATTCTTGGACACGAGCCAGCATCCATAAACTATCGCACGAAGCACATTCATCGTACGTCTACATGGGTCTGTGCCTGCAATCACATGCGTGGTATTAGGGGTAACACGATCCTGTAGTGAAAACCTTCCACCGAGATCGTCAGTTTGTATCATTTGTTCGATCCAATCCACGTCCCCGGGTGCAAAGTTGGTCATCGCTACAAACTCTGTACAGTGATCAGTAGTCTCTGCACTGTGTATAGACGTTCTCTTCTTCTTTTTGGACCGTTTTTCACTAATAGTACCTGTTGAATGGCGTTTCTTCTTCTTTTGCCTTGCATCCTGTGACTCGCATTTTTGGGCACTTTCGGATATCTTTGTCCCTTTTTTTTTAATCTTTGCGTCACTCTCTGGTACTTCCCGGTCGCCGACACTCTCGCCCTTGGCCTTCGCCAGTATGTCGTAGCCACCTATCTCCATACATGTATCACTACCGATATCTACACCTTCCTTCGAATATTCTTTACCGTGCAATGGAGGTTCACTGTCGCATCGCACATTTCTTTTCCTACTCTTTTGGTTGTTTTTTGTTAAATTTTTCTTTTTAGAAATTATTTTTTTGGGTGCGGGCGAGACTAAGTGATGCTTCGCATGTACATTTTTTTGTACACCTGTGTCGAGAAGCGCTCCTTCCCCAGACAAAGGTATCGTGGCCTGTAAAGTGGACAGCAAATAAAAGTGATAAGGCTCAAGTGCAAGTACGTATCCGTATGGAATACACAGGCACTGCACACATGAACGTGCACCTACGAATACACGAACGAAAATTTAAGAGTCTTACCACTAACAGTTCTTCGGAAAGAGATGGTTCGGCTGACGTGGCAGTTTGACTGCGACGTGAACTCACACGACCGTTGCCTTTCGAGGTGCGGCTGATCTTCCTGGAGCATGAGGGTTTACTGGTGCTGTTAACGTACGTATGCTTTCAACGTACGTATATACATGTATGCGTATGTATGCATGTGTTTGGGCGGTAACACTCGATTGTAGTTTGTACATATGAACAAGAATAGGCGCGACTGCCCTGTGCTTGTGGGGGCTGATGTGATGTAAGTGATCACTGCTAACATATTTACAAATCACTAGTCATAAGTGTGATAATTTATCACACACAATGAGGTTTATGACAACTATATCCAAATAGTACCGCTCTGGTACAGTTTATTGCTTCAATTTCACACCCATAGTATAGAGAGGAAGACATCAATACATGCTTATCAAACACACACATAGAAGCATGTATACAAAAATCTCATTGAAGATTCCAGACATTTGATATTTTACCACAGTAGAAAATTATTCCAACACATTCACTAGCACCAGAACATCTATATATAAATGTACCTTTTAGCTGCAACGGGTTGTTCTATTTCCGCTGAGTCTGTCTTCTCCTCAACTTGTCGATTTTTGGTTGCTTGGCTAAACTTGGATATGTATCTTAACATACAAGATACAAAACAGAACCATTATGTATGCGTTTGAGTATCTATGTACATCTATATATACTTGTAGTCATGATCGTTACACCTTTATGTGTATAAATGCATACGAGCATAAACTCAATTTCATCTAGCAACCTGAGCAACATACTTTCCAAATATTTATAGCACTATCTTATACTCGTACCCAAGACTCTTAACAGCCACGAACGAGATATAAATACTTTGGGATTCTACTGTCGTCCATCCATTGCTCCATGCACGAGGTACACTATGCAAGGTACAAATGTAACCGCGCTCACACACAATAACCTAGCAACTACGCATATATGCACAAACCAATATATAGAGTTTTATTCTCAATGTATACCAACATTCAGATACAACATACTTGGGGATTTCGATAAATTCTTCCTCCGAATCAATATCCACATCAAAGCGCATATTTATATCACTTTCTTCTTTTTCATGGAAGATCTTGCTAGTCTTGCGTTGTGTGACCACCAATTCCTCTTTAGAAGGAATAAATAAATGTATTAGTTAACGTTGTATCTGTTTTGTGATTTGAGTGAACTTTTGTGACGTGTAATGTGCTAACATGCGTGGTGAATTTGGTACAACTGACGAATGTACAGCTAAAACTCGACACCACAATAACAACATCAACGAATATTCAGGTAATGTAATGAGTTGGCAAAAGTCTTACCAGAAAAGTCTGACCGATTGCCATCATCGTACTCTTCGTTGTTTGTTGCATTCTATTTTGTAGCAAGTCAATGTTTACATCAATGTACTTTGAATGAGCAAGTTATTATTCTTATGTCTAGGTGGTCAACTACACAGTTATACAATAAAGCAATACTCTTCAGTAATAGTGCGCCATGTTCTGGCTACCACTATATAACATTGTTTCTCGCAACAAAATGTGATACACATTTGCAACTTATGTAAACTCACATGCATAAAGGTTTGATCGATATATCGAATCTCACATAACGTACATACCAAAAACCTTGATACTAATTGTGTGTATAACTTGATACTAAAACTTACACTTATGTCGGTGCTTACCTCAATTTTGTCAGCACATTCAGTCACATGTAGCCCAAGTTCAACAGGAGAAAATCCATCTACATTGCATATCGGACAGGATACTATCTTCGCCTATAATAATAACATTGGGAACTTGAGCCCTATATATACCGACATGTTTTTACAAGCGTTTGTATGTGATAATCAACTAAAGAAAATGGTGCTTCAGGTTCAGGGTTTATTTCGGTTGACGTACACATGTACGCAACACAAAACAATGGTAATTGTTTTCCTCTTCCTCGGAATTCTACAACGATTGTAAGCAATATGTGTATATACATACACATACTTCTGTGTATGAACAATAAAAACTAACGTTAGATGTTAATAAACGTTAAATAGATTCTATGTACCTGTGTCGACGCTGCCGTTGATCCATTCAGATTTCGAGCATTCGCATTTGCGATGTTTTCCTTCCCCCCCCGAAGTCTTTTAAGCACTTTTCCCATAATTTGACAATCAGATCTTCGCTCTATTGTATGAGGGAAATACCTTTTCCCTACTGCGAAACTGCTGTTTCAGTAGGCAAATTGTGATGCCTTCTATTTGTAATGTAGTGTGTACAAGATAGAGTCGTGCAAAGCGTGGTCGTTGTGATATGCTGGGGTGACCGACCCACTTGGAGATAGATTATAGTAAGATCAGTGAGGTAGCATTAACGTGACGATCTTATAAGACGAAGTTCATGAATGTGCATGTGAATCACTATGCATTGCACTGACGTTTCGTTCGTGTTACTTATTTGCGTTTCGTAGTACTTAGGCGTCACTCCACTGCAGTTGCGAGCCGTGCCGTCCCTTGCCGTGCAGTGCCGTGCCGCCAAACCGCGCTAAGCGGGCGATCGAACTGCACGTTCAAAACGCGCCAAAACTTGGAATATTCCAGAAATATTCCTCGAAGTATTGGGTGTTTAACAAACCCAATGGACTAGCACGATGTGACCACTCCATAGAACATGAAACCCTGTGAACTAGCACGACGCCACCACAACCACCAATCAGGCTTGACACGATGCGACCACACTGTTTCTGTACATCCATGTCTTCAATGATCTGTTTTTATTTTTGTGAGACCAACCATATCTTAGTTACGGTTTAAAAGTGAAGAGTGTACCATCTTTGAGAAGTTATAAAACAAGGACGATTTTCTAATACTAGTAGATACTGTAGTAGAATGACATTCAAACTGCACCCGGTGTACCGTATAATCCAAACAAATAATTTCCTAGTAAACAATAACGCATCACATGAAAACGAAAAGTTTTCGAAAACTAAAGGAGACGTTTCCAAAGCAAAGGTTTATGAATCTACCAATATTATCATTTATTAAAAATTGCCGGTACAGTTGCTCACTCACTCGTTTTTAAAGCAAGATATTTCAACGTATGACGCACCAGTTTGTTTGTTATGTCTTAGACGACAGTTTTTACGATGAGGACAGCCATAGCACAGTAAATCCCAGTGGCCCCTATGGCCCCGCATGGAGAGATCACACCATCTCCCGGTCTTCCTTTTATATTATACCCATTTGCTTGTACAGTAAAATCCAAGGCTCTGCATGCATACATGTAAACCGAGAGTGCTCCGATTACACTAGCACGTTGAACCAAGACTGGGGTGTCTATAGCCCTGAGATGATGGTAGAGTATCAGTGCGGACAGAATGGACACGTTGTCAGTTGTGTTGAGCTGGACTTGGTGTAGCTTTTCGAAGAAAGACTTCATGTTCCCCTCCCCTTTAGCACCTACGATGGGTGTACGGCATATATAAAAATCTTGATGGTTAACACGGTTATCTCGCAGAGTGTGAGGACAAACACCATTCAGATAAACAGTTCATGTTAACTGTACTCTATTATCTACATAAGTATCTTTCCGTCTTAGATTTTGCATACTAACGCGCGTACACTAACAACCGTGATTACAATACATATAGTTTACGTCATAGAAAATTATTGTCTGAGCAACACCCAAACTCTAAATAGGAATTGAATCAATATCGTAAGTTCATTAGACGCTCTTCTGTTAGCACAGGGGACATACTTCTGCACAGATAGATTGGCAACATACGGCCATTTTTGCACACCTGCTACTCTCAGTGAGGACATGCCCAACTTGAGTGCAAGATCAAGGGAGGCCAAGGCTGCCAAACTCAATACTTCTGGTGACTTGGACATAACCTCAACATGCAAAAATATACAGATATAAGAACAAACGAAGTAAGTCCGACTATAGAGTTGTGTATATTTGGGAGAACGTACTTCTGCACGACAGACGTAGAACAGGATATATTATGCACGGTGCAAATGTAAACGCTGGTTATAGGTTAACTTTGGAGTAGTTTGTGTGTAGCGGGAAAGTGTTTAGCACTATAATGTAGGCTAGAGATCACGGAATCCGAGTATTGCTGCCAACTAAACACAAGATGTGGGTTGTTGTGTTGTGAATATGTAAAGCGGGGTAGTGTTTAGTACAATCATCGAAGCAAGAGGTCACAGAATTCGTATTGCTGCTACTAAACACCAAGATGTGGGACTGTTGTTTTTTGGATGGCAGATGGGTATTCTGCTTATGGAGTTTATGATTATCAACTGTGCGCATTGGTCGACCACTAGGGCTCATACGCTGAAATCAATTGCTCCTACAAAGTACTGATCAATTTTTTTTTGATATTCCTCTGAAACAAAGGTTTAGATCGCACAGAATGGTCAAGTTAATATTTATACATATTCGTTTGCATTTTATAGTGGTTTTTTTAGTATCTGTACAGTACGCCTGTGAAACAGTTGAATCATATGCCGATAGATACCATGCTATGCAGAACAGAAGTTTTTAGGGTTTAATTTAGTTCATTCAGAAGGCTGAGTATGCTTTATGTACTCTTTCAACGAAATATTCCACCGCAAGGTAACTGTAATGGACTTTGCGTGTAATATTTCAATGGAAATGCAAGTTTTTATTCACAATAAATTCGAATTGGAGAAATCACAATAAACCAAGTATTGGGAATTGCTGTTTCATAACGATAATGAGTGTTAAAATCGATGTCCTGGCATATTATAAGAAATGTAAAATCGATATGAGATATATCAGACTACAAAAGAAACCATCTTGAATGATACGTTGATATACATTGCTAGTGTGTGTTGTACATGATGGTGTACACAGAATCCAATCTACCTTGAATAATATACTCATGTACATTGCTAGCGTTTGTATTGTGTGTGTGTGTTTGTGTTGTGTGTTTGTGTGTTGCGTGTTGTGTTATATAAAAAGACTTTAATCCAAAGATCTCGCACATCACGGTTTATTTATAACCATTTGCTTATTTCAATGAACTATTTTTAGTTTGCTGTTTTAAGTGTCAGTGAAATGCATTTACAAACAGTCGCTGACCATATTTTGTGAAGGTGAGCGTTTAAACTGTCTTCGTTACTGAGTTATAGAGTGTTGACTCAGCCGCTGATTAGTGAGTGATAGACAAAAACACAAGTGCATTTTGTACACCTTCCTTTGGTGTGCGCAGCTGGGTGTGTAAAGATTCGCAAGCAATTGGCGAATTCATCATTTAGACACACACTTGTACCACTGCAGTGTATCTAAATCAATATCATTACAAATTCAGATACGTGGACTTTTGTACACGTGAGTTAAAAAATATTGACATCTAACACATGTACAAGAAAAAAAGTTGGCTGTCCTCATTTCTCATTATTCCAAATCCGTGAAGTTTGTCTTAATAATCTTGAGTCGAATGATGTTCAGGCATGCATTATGGCTGTATATTCTAGTTGTTTGCGCACTCGATGCCTCGAACGCAAAGCAATTCGTTAATGAGTGGGCCATAGAGTTTCATCCAAGCCCTACTGAATCGTTCCTGTCTCAAGCCCAGCATTTTGCGATCGAACAAGAACTTGTATTATTAGGAGAGGTGTGCGTATTGTTCAAGTGCGTGTATACAGCTATAACTACGGTCTTATATATATGCGCGTGCTTACATGTGCGGATGATTGGTGTGATGTACCTCAGCATCTCTGATCCTTTTTATATCCGATTATGTGTGTTTCTGTGCAGTTGTAACAGTATTCTGCTTGTGTGTATCCCTACGTGGCTCATACTTGTATGTTTCTATGGCTGTGCGTCTTTAATAATATGAGTGTGTGGATTATAGTACAGGTGTGAGGATTTGCGGTTGAGTAGTTTGCTTTCTTAAACATCTGTACTTTTTGAGCGGAAAGATAACCAAATAATGCTAGTTTGTTATGTTTAAACCTACAATGAGGAACTTACGTGTATATATGTAAACACAATATACATGCTTCATAAGTGGTGTACGTAAATGCGTATTCATAGTATCATGTCCATTAAATTGGGTGCTTCTATTATTTTATATTCAAGATTGAAAACGTCGAAGGAACTTATCATTACATGAGGCTCTCTGATTGCATTGACCATTCCACGCTCGAAAACCCTCTACATTGCCTTCGGAGAAGGCAATCAATTGAACATAAATCTCAGTTGGTGGACTCTTTCGAAGCACATCCCCATGTAAGTGTTACGTTGCCTGTTTTCAGTTGTGTAGAGAGTGTGAGACCATGAAAATAACGCAGATGTACATGTGTGTGGATGCGAGCGAGCGCGTTTGTACGTATGTACGTTTCTGTGGTAGAGTGCACATAACCGTGAGTGAGTGGTTAAAATTAGAGTGTATTTCCTATTCATGAGCTATTCTGGTACTCATGTATGCGCATGGCTCAGAAATATTAGTAGAAGGTAAACGTATTATAACACGAGAATGACTTCAATAAGTACTAGCCATATTTGATACCCTGGCATAACACCTTTTTACTTGGCCAACAAAGACATATACCCTATATGTGTTGCTGTATACACTTGCATATATCTACACACGCACGAACGGTTCCACCAATATATGATCATAAAATACACGTACGAAACAAACTCCTAATACGCAAATGTTCGTATTCATCCTCGCGTTTAGGTTAAATGGGTACAACAACAACACATTTTAGTCCGACATCGCCGGGATGGACTCGATCGTATGGTTGGGAGGATCCCTGTACCAGTAGAGCCACATAATAATGAGAACTACTTTTCCGACCCAAAATTTCGTGATCAATGGCATTTGCACAGCACAGATCGACAGGATCTTCGAGTTCAGAGCCTGTGGGAGAAGGGAGTCACAGGTGTGTGTTTATGTCCAATTGTCGGGTTCATACTGTATATGTGGGTGTTTGTTTATACTTTATAAATTAATCTCTCTTGTGTGAGAAAGCATACACCAAAAATTGTGTCAACAAATTGTGTCGTGGCAGTTTGAATGACGGAATCGAGGCGAACATCCCTAGCACAATGCACACAATCGCCCATGCATACACACATGCATATATAGAAAGGGCAATTGTTGTAACTCTAGCTTATACAATACCTAGATTCAACTATACAGGTAACTGTAAGAAGGTTTTCAAGGCGATTTCATTGCCGCATAATCATACGGCGTATTAATTAAACACTAAACCGTACATAATCTCACTTGTAGGCAAAGGTGTGGTAGTAACTGTTGTGGATGATGGAATTGAGCATACACATCCGGATTTGAAGCGTCAATACGATCCTAAGGCTAGTTACGATCTGAACGATATGGACGATGACCCCTTTCCAAGAGAATCAGGTTTGTCTGTGTTTGCTATGTGTGTATGTGTATCGTACTGTGTTCTGTTTTCCAGTATATTTGTTGGTATGCTTTAATTGCGTACATACAAGACGAGCACCATTGGTTGACATGTATTACAAGATGCAATTTATGTATATATCTACATAAAGCAATGCGTTAGTTAGATTCACACTCACTTCCTCATAGTAATTTCTCTCAATAAACAAAGTATGATGACTATATGTACATTGTGTGTGTGTGTACGTGTAAATATGATCTTCCGATTCTTTCCATGTGTCACGCACACCTGGGAACATACAGTATACACAAAACTGTAAAGCAACATACACGTTCATAGAAGTTGTTTAATAGACGAGACGCCGTGTGCATAACTGTGTACGTGTACATGTACATGCACGTGTACGTGTATGTCTTTAAATTGGTTAAAGATAGTCGACATGTATGTACAGCAGAACAATTTAAACAAATATATATGGTACCACCCACGCCCCTGTAAATGACAGATCCAATCAACAAGCACGGTACAAGATGTAGTGGGCAAATTGCCGCCGAGGAGAACAACAACGTTTGTGGTGTGGGTGTGGCCTATCACGCCTCTATCGGAGGGATTCGGATGATTGACGGAGATGTTACAGATGTCATGGAAGCGAAGGCACTTGGTTTTCGACCGCAGCATATTGATATATACAGTAACAGCTGGGGTCCAGGTGCGCTCATACCAGTATTTGTCTCAACGTGTATCTGATAACTTGTAGTCAGAATTGCTTGTATGATTTTAATAACATCAGGAACATGGGCAGGAGTCAATTCACTTGTACCATGTACTTGCACATACTTATATGGTACCATTCTGTTCTTGTTACGGTTGATGTAATTAAACCTTTAGATGACGATGGGCGTACGGTAGAATCTCCAGGGCCATTGTGCCAGGCCGCGTTGAAGCAAGGAATAAAAGAGGGAAGGGGCGGGAAAGGATCCATATACGTATTCGCCGGTGGCAATGGCAAACGTAGCGATAATTGTAATTGTGATGGATATACGAATAGTATATATACTATGAGCATTGGTGCAATCGACTATCAAAACCAGTGGCCCTGGTAAGTATGATTAGTCGTATATAGTATATACATTTATTGGACGTATACGTATACTGAACAATTAAACACCAAGCACCGCACTTCGATCCGTTTCCTCTAAACCCGAGAATCACAAACAATTGCACAACACTAAATACCTATTACAGGTATTCTGAACCCTGCTGCGCAACAATCGCGTCAGCATACTCTTCGGGAGCAAATCCAAAAAAATATATCACTACTGTTGATATGAAGAACGGATGCACATCCGCACACTCTGGTACAAGCGCCGCTGCTCCTTTGGTTGCAGGCATTTTTGCTCTGCTTCTTCAAGCAAGTCCAGGTATGTAATGCTCGTTTAGCATATGAATTTATATGCAAACCTGAACGCTAAAGGCACCCTAGATTGCAATCCAGTTATGTGTACTATAACTGCATGCATACGTCGTATGTGTATATTCATGTGTCGGAGACGCTTGCTTCACGTGTTCATTGTATGTATCTAGATATTCTACACTATAGAATTCATCTATCAGAACACGAGCAAAACAATAGAGATGTACAGATGACTACGACACACCTTTTGATCGTTGCGATGCAACGTGTACGGACACTTCCCCCCCATACACAACGGTGAATATATATTGCTGGTTGTACACTCACTCACCGGTCGTCTATTTACACAATTATACCATTATTTACACGGACGTTGCATTGGTTTCTTGCAAACCGCAGTGTACAGTGGACAAACGTTCTGCACCCTTACATATACATCCATACGCAAATAGTCCCCCACTTCTAATAATACGATGACAAATCACCCTTATCTTACACACCATCCAACAGGACTGCATTGGCGAGATATCCAACACCTTACCATTGCTTCCGTACGTAATCTCGAAGATCCCCAGTAAGTAATACAGAGCTATGGTTTATGCTGCGGCTTTGTATATGTTGATGAGTATGTTTAGGGTTTATGCGTTTATTAACATATATGTACATGCTTGTATGTAAGACCTTGCACATATCACAACAGTGTAGAGTTCAAGAGAAACTGTGTGTTTGGTATGTTTGAATGTGCATTGCTAACCACGGTCTATGCACGTAGATTGCAAAGAGAGAGATTATGTTGGAATTTTTTGTCTATTGTGTTATGGACAATACACGAATGCATAGCCAATGCGACACGCACCATATATACTAACACACTCTACCTATATATCATCCTACTGGAAGCTTTTATTCTTCTAGCGCGCAACATAGTGACGGATGGGCTGTGAATGGAGCAGGTCACCCCTTTAGTCATCAATGGGGATTTGGGATTATTGATTCAGAGAAGCTAGTTGGTATGGATCTGACAGTACCTTTGTATGCTTGCTATGAGTGCGCATGTCTTGTGGGTTAGACTGGTGTGTACATGCATAGCATACAAAGACGTCCTTTCCAACCAAAAGCACTTTTCAGTGCCTTTACATAATTGAACACTTTGTCATTGAACGACGCACATCTATGCCTAACATCAAACATCTGTACACACCGACATTTGTCATTTTGTTTGAAAAGATGTATATATCTGGTTGTCCACGACACGAATCTCTCTCACTGTAAGTTCATGTTCTTTTCCACGCAGATGTATATCAGCATACATTAAACATATACCGAATGCGACATTCTAACATTTGCACGATTTGTGACCTTTACGTCAACAGAGATGAGCTACAATTGGACAAATGTGGGACCACAGCACCAGTTCTCTAGTCCACTTAAATTGGTTAATCAAGCGATCAGCGGTTATAACGGGTCCAATGAAATTCAGTCTACTATTATTGTCAAGGACGCCGGAAACGTTAGATTCCTCGAACACACAACCGTCAATATTACTATCACTCATATTCAGAGAGGTGACCTTACCGTGTTTTTGACCTCGCCATCGGGTATGCAAGATTTTGATATAAAAATGTAATATCAACGTTTGTGTCTATCAGGGTCATATTAGTGCGTTACCATAATGGTGGTGTTGGTCTAGTGCCAACGCAATCTACAATTTCTTTTTACTTGAGTGTAAACTGTAATCTACAGAGATGATATTTTTACTCTCACAAGCATAGTGGAAACTTGTACAGTTTATACCGCTGTATATTGGGTGTTTTCATTCACCCTTACACATAGTCACACGTACGCATGTTTAATCTACTGCATACAGGCACTGTATCCCAATTGCTCACGAAAAGGAGTTATGATCGCAGTGGTGATGGTTTTGAAAATTGGACATTCATGACATTGTTTAATTGGGGAGAATCGCCCATTGGTGAATGGGCCATTTTGGTGCGCGATGGACAGAACAAAGTGGTGCGTACGTGCGAGCATATATACATATATAAGTGTGTCCATGTGAGTTTTTAGTGTTGTTGTGGAGTTGTGAACATCATATTATAGTAGCGACAGAAATATGAATACAGAAAGTAGGATCGGGAATTGCCATCAAAACATAAATCACCACTAACGTATACTGTGTAGCGATGAACACTGTCTTAAGCACACTAACACAAAACACACAATACTCGGCATATTGTGTGATAGGAGCGAGGAAAGCTTGTCTATTGGACACTGAATCTATTTGGCACGGAGAAAGAGTGTAATCACAAGAACTACTGTAAAGCATCTGATGAAAGTGCACCATCTCCCACTGCTGCCCCACAAGTAGTCAGTCTTGGACCAGCTTCTAATTCGAATAAAATAGTGGACTCCATGTACACAATTGCGTAAGTTCTATCTCTCGCTACGCATATGTTTATTTATAGTGTTTGATGAGCACGCATAAAAATTATAGGTCCATACGGGGCAATTTGTTTTTGTTTTTTTAACTGGTGATGTCATGAAAGTAACAGGTGATTTTTTTTGTATGAATCGCATTCGTAAGTTTGTACGTACATGATTTTGCGACTGTTGGTGTGTAGTCTGGGCCCGTCGCCTTAACGTCGAGTTGAAAATTTACAATCAAAACAGAACAACAGCCGAGGCGTACGCCACCGCCGATTCACAAACAACTAGTACATCTCATAGTTTAGCAACAGATATTCAACAAGAGAGTGAAGTACAAATGCTGCACTCGTCAGCAATAGCTACTTCTACCATTTTACTGGATACAGAACTCAACACTCAACCCGTGAGTTCAAGGTGTGTTTGTATGTGTACGCATCGATACGTATATGAATAGAAGATTTTCTGTTTTAGAATTTGTCGTATTTCTATGCACAACCTTCTAGTTCTCATATGCAGTCAAAATGTACTTTTGGTGAATGATTAGTTCTACGTCTACTGAAAAAGTTTCGAATGTAAGCCCAACTAAGTCTGTAAGTGGTACACCAGATGTGTTGATAAATGATGGTCTGGAGAAGGAAGATAGCCGAGTGCACTGGATATACTCGCTTCCAGTAAAGGTATATATATGCTTGCATATTCATACACACATTCATATGTACACATGTTCACATACGTACTAATACGTCTGCACGAACATTTGCACATATATCGTACACGCATGTACACGCATGCAAGGCGAACGCGAACGCACACGCACACGCACACGCACACGCACATACACATACACATACACACGCACATACACACGCACACGCACACGCACGTACACATACACACGCACATACGCACGCACACACATACACACGCACACACATACACACACACGCACACACGCACGCATACACATACACACGCATACACATACACACGCACATACACATACTTTACGCGTGCATGTGGCACACGTGTATGTACAAAAAGTATATGTCATGAAAAGAGTGTGGACACTTACCTTCGTTGAAAGATCACGCTATACTAGTGAATTACACAAAATTGGCGCATACATGCATATTGTACGAACATGCACATCCACTCGTCTACACATACGAAATATTAATCATCTCAATTGCACTTGTGCATAATATCCAACGCCAGATTGCTGCAACCATTTTACTGATAGCATCTGTTGCATTCCTTGGATTGGCTATATATCGTGGGTGTATTGCTATGGGGTGGATTAAAAGAGCGCGCGAGTCAACATTCGAAGGCATTGAATTTATGCAACTACAGGACGATATCTCTGACTTCGACGAGGATGCTAGCACGTTTGACCGCAGGGTGTGTTTTCTAGGAAACATTATCTCTGTCCGAAAGTTCGTATACGTGAATCCGATATGTGTTTTAAAATATTGATACTGTTATTTAAATGAGGTAGTTATGTACTTGCAAGATCAGATATTTGACGAGAGGGTATAGGTTATAGGATCTTGGCCACGCGTGTGTTAATCAAATACGGTTTTAAGTCGTGCACTTAACGACAGTGTGTTTCGAAAGGAACAAGGATCAGTATGTTTGATATGAAATTTTCTAATGCTTGCAAACTCGACGGAATATTGCCTACTACGATATATTCAAATGCTGTGAAGACGTCTGTAGGATTTATCAACAGATGTTCTTTTTATTGTTTTCCCCTGAAGAAAAGAAGATTCTATCCGTATATATATAGTGTTGTATGGTAGATGGAGACTAATCCCCATAGAAATACACCTTGGTGTTGTGTGCATGAAATCTTTCACACGTTGTTTCGTACATCACAGAATTCTTTTGACGAGGAAGAAGATTTTGGTGACAATTGAGGCTTCAGGCATAGTTGTGGAGATGTATGATCTCGCAGGCACCCAGCATGCAAAATCAAATGCAAGGAATAGCGCGTCACTCCAAATTTGTTTGTATAGTTTAGAACATATTGTAAAAAGTACGTTGATAGGACTCATGGATGTATTATAAATATAGACTAAAGTACATGTGTCTTGCTCTGATAACATATTTTCGCGCAGAGGATCTTCGATATTAATCTGTTTGTCTATTTTCATTTACAAATTGTACATGGACGCATTCCTGCATTTGAAGAAGATCTTGGAGTGAGCCATCTTTTACCTGTAGCGGTTAGTTTAGAGCTTGATGTAAATCTACGATTCTCTTGCGACATGGGGAGCGCAATTTAGAGATGGTTGTGCACAATGTGGTGTATTTGACCTAAAGAAGTGTGCATAGCCATGTTGTGCACTACTCATGTGCGTACTCGAATGTTTACTAGTGTGTAATCCATGCAGTTGGAACTCACAATTTAATAACGTTTGAAGATCTATTGGTATAGTACATGACTCTCTAGATTTGATTATGGAGGAATATTTAGCCATACCTGAGTTGGAGCAACCTGCTCTACTTGCACACTGGTTCTCTAATCCAACGCCACATCAATACGATTTGAAACACAATCTCACAAAGCACAATGAAGACGAATAATTTCTCAATCTCAATGATGACAAAGAAGACAAAAGTTTGTCCAATAGGTGGTAATGCACAGGCAACTGTCATGATCGTTCACAAGGCTAACCTGTTTGCTGATGTTTACATACGTTTTAACTTTTGATACGAATAGTAGCGTATATACTTTGGAGTAAGCTCCACACTGCTGTATCATTCAGCAGGAAGATAGTTGCCACAAGCATACACTTAAAAACTAACCCTAAATCTTAAACTAATTCTATCTGGGGTACTTCTCGATGTTAATGTCCGACAATCTGTCGTATATATTATTCATCCCGCAAGCGATATTCAAATTGTACTTATTGCACGAATTTCAAACAGTAAGAATCGTTCGAATGTTTACTGATCGCATATCCTCCAATACGTGACAGTTGCGAAATAACCGTTGACGATTGTGTGATAGACATAACTATTAGCAACGTGGAGGAGCACAAACGAACTGTAGCAATCAATTTTGTGAAATAGCATTTAAAGATCACAACAAACTGGTTACTTATTCTTTCTTGCTGAATACTTACTATTCCAACAACCCAATAATTGGAGAAGAACCCTGTAAATGCTACCAGCACGGCGTCAGACCGCCCAGAAATAAGCTCTTTCCTGAAATCTTTCCCGACCTGTCGACTATAACCAAAGTCAGATCTTCCTATTCGTCATAGGGAGCTGTTTTGGTAATTTCGTTAGGTTATACTCTTCCCTATAGCCGATGAAGCGGTTAGGGTTTAAGGGTACATTTACACTAATAATGGAATAATTCTAATTCATCAGCATCCGAAGATTCGATATAGAGCTCGGCGTTAGATCAAGATTTCATACTAAACGCGAGAAACGATTTGTTACTCCATGGCATATACAATAAATAAGGATACTCACACTATGTGCGGCATAACGATATGTCCCCAGCATCCAAAGATTCGAGAGAGAGTTCGGCGTTAGATCAAGGTTTCCAACTAAAAACTGGAGAAACGATTTGTTATTGGATGATGGCATTGTGTAAATGACTATGAAGTGCCTCACGGTAACCAGGCATTTGTCACGGGTAGCGATCGTGCGATTACGAACTACGCGAATTCAATCAACGACCCCATTCTAATTAAATGATGTTTTGCGAAAGTAGCGCGCTATGACTCGCTCATACACAACACACACACACGCACAAGCGCATACACTGACTCACTTGCACCCATTCACTCTGACTCACTTACTTACTGAGTATCAAAGCTGTGGTGTCGTTGTTCAAGAACATGATTGGCAGAAAAAAGCTTTAGTGCAAATATGACTAGCATATTTTACATGTGATCTGTACAAATACAGTCACACCATAAATGTTGATACTCTGCTTTAAGAGTTGGTAGGGTTAATCTGTTGTTACTGATCATCATGTGAATGTCATCTCTGACACTGCTTAGACATAAAGTGCGTTACTACAGTTTGTAGCATTCGATTTTGTTTCGCTGCTATTGTTAACCTTACAGTTTTTTGTACTATTCATATCATTACTCCTGTATAGTAGATCATTCAGTGGACTAACCTGTAAACGATGTTAACCCAAAGACTGTATGTAAGCATGTTTTACTGGTGATATTGGTCCCCCAACACATCCGACGGTTACTCGTGTCTTCATGGATATATGGGTATATGAATCAAAACAAGCGAGAGGACGAGTCGTAAGGTGGCAATGGCGTAGAATCGATCAGAATGTGAATGTAAAAAGAATGAATACAACAGTACGGGGTCACCTAATTTTTTTTATGTAGCATATAAAAGTCCATGCATGCACTCATTACTTTGGCAAAACACAACACAGAACCGATATATACAAATATTTAAATCCGAAGTTACAAGAATGCTATCCGTGGTGACTGAAGACCAGTTGATGCTGGAAGACATAGTGAAGAACAGTCTTAATGCACATGATATTCGATTTGTGCGTTTAACAACATGCGACGTGGCAAATGTGATAAGGAATAAAGCCGTTCATATCAGCTCTATCGAGGTAAGCAACTCACTCTATTATTGTTTTCATTAACGGCGACTGAATGTTTTCTTTGTACCCCTGGCCTGTGTTTGTTGGGTGATGTTATCGTGACAGGCAATATGTATGTGTCTTGTGTTTCCCAAAATAATAAATAGAAAAGCAAATTTATTGCGGTTATTTTGAACCTTACTATGCGAAAGACATACCTGATCACAATCACGAACCAGTATGACATTGTTGCATGGAAGAAAGACATGGTTGAATTTGTTACAACTGCGGTGATACATGTAGAGACTCCCAAGTTTCTGACATTCAACCACTTCTAAGTCCAAATTTATGAAGGGAGGAGGAATTACTTGGCCCTCAGCACTAATGTCTATACCCGTGGTTGTCGATATGGTCAGTCCTCACAGTGGGCAATCTGTAGTAGGAGAAGTAATTCAGCGACCAGACTGGTCTACACTACAAAAACTTCCATACTACCCCCGTCACAGTCGAGTATTTGGCGATTTTTATACTGCAGAGGGTGAAGTATGGGACCTGTGTCCGAGAAATTTTCTCAAAAAGATGGTTGCTGAGGCGAAAGATTTGGGTAAATACAAACAGTTAACATTTACATCACGTCACTGCTTCAACCTTCATTCATGAGCTAGTTTTCGTCCATTGACATAAAAACGACGACAAACAAGTTTATGCATTCAATCATTCTTGGGTATCCATAATCTTAGCACGAACACATCAAATTATATAATTACAGGATTTGAGATAAAAGCGGCCTTCGAACCAGAGTGGTATTTATTAAAATTGAAGGAAGATGAGACTATTATCCCAGTTGACCACGACCTATACGCGTCTACGATTGCTGCGGACAAGAACATGCACATTATAGATGAAATTGTAGACGCCCTATGTGATCAGGTACCCGTTGTATCTCTATTTCACAGTGCACCCTAAATCTGAATGTTTGTGTACGTGAATGTATGCCAAGTATGTATACATATGTCAAGGATGTAAGATATATTAGAGTACGCACCCATAGAGATCATCAACCATCCTAAACTTACATTCACAAGAAAGAAGATATACCAATCACCCTATGATGATATGCTTCGGTAGCAGTTTCCTGACTTACATCGGGATTGCAACCTAATACATCAATGATACTTCACCAATATATAGAGACAGCTAGCATACAAACACATACACAGACACGCTACATGAGTTATTATTGATAATTGTCAATATTGTTTACCTGTAGGGTATAACTATTGAAATGTATCATCCAGAATGTGGGCCAGGACAACAAGAAATTGTTGTTAAATACACCAACGCACTGATGGCAGCAGACCAAAACGTTATATATAGGTATGCAGCTAGGTATTCTACTTAATGGAAAAAATGCACAGATACTGTTGCTACTCTTTTATGTGTTTCGTCATACTTTCGATATAAGCACGGGATGTTCAAGAATAAAATATGTACATATATTCTAATACTGGGCTGCATGTTTCTATCATTGTGCAACAATGTAGAGAAACTGTGAAAGCTATTGCAAGCAAGCATGGCCTTGTTGCATCGTTTGTTCCCAAAGTATTTTCGAAACATCCCGGGTCAGGCAATCACATACACATCAGTGTATGGAAAGATGGTGTTAACGTTATTGGCGACGTTGAAGCAGACAGTCTTAAACCTCACCCTAAAGCCTACCTTAGCAAGACAGCACAATGGTTTGTTGCCGGTATTTTGTATTCTCTCTCAGCGCTCATGCCGTTGGTGGCACCGTCTACCAATTCATACAGACGACTTCAGCCGCAGGTGTGTTTGGGACATTTAATCGTTGCTATACTTGAGCTATTTATATATTCAATCAAGGAGATTGAGGTTTCTACTATTTCGTTGATCTGAAAGATTTTACGTGAAGTACACCATTCGTTAACTAAACCATGCCCGTTATTCTTCGCGGTGTAGATGTTTACTGGTGCATACACAGCTTGGGGTTCAGACAATAAGGAAGCAGCCATTTGTGTACCAACCAACCCTCGATCACATATACCTACGAATGTAGAAATCAAACCTGTAGATGGGTCTGCGAATCCATATATGGCGCTGGGTGGCATCATTGCCGCTGGACTGGACGGTATTCGCAACCAAAGGCCGCTGCAGCAGGAATGCTTAGTATGTATAGTTTAAAACTGTGATATTCTGTACGCAGTGCGGATTACTGCATGCTAATGTATTAATGTACTTTCGATGTTTTTCTATGCGTATGTGAAAGCGATCGATAAAAGTCAAGTAGTACAGCATGTTACATAGATTTTACGGCACGTTTCACACCATCCGAAAGAAAATCTCACAGTTGTGATGTTTTAAATGTGCATAAACCACATATATCACGGACATATATAGGTTGACCCTAGTGAACTTTCTGAATCAGAGCAGGCGGCAGTAGGTATTTCTCGTCTACCAAATAACGTAGGTACAGCAGTTGAGGACTTTCAAGCAAGTGATGTTTTAAAATCTGCACTGGGCCCTATGGTAAAATTAGTGTCAGCTGTAAGATTATACGAGAGGGATGTAATGGAGGACATGACATTAAAGGACGAGGTAAACTTACTGCTTCATAGATATTGACACATGCTTGGAATGAAGTTCGGTTATCTGTGTTTTCATCGAAACAATTGTCTTGAGAGAAGTATAAAGACTAGATTAAATAAAAGGGAAATTGAATACGACAGTAACCCCATTAAAAAGACTGCTTTAAAGAACGTAGGGGTAATCGCAGTAGATGCTGTGTACGAATACAGACTGTGGACAAAGATAGACGTTACGAGTTAGTGAAAGTGAAGGTCAACTTCTGATACGTCGCTTACCACGAGTATACAGCAGACTTTATTGACTTTACATATACGCATAAGTATATGGTTACGGTGGTGGTGGTTGTGTGCGTGTGTGTGTGTGTGTGTGTGTGTGTGTGTGTGTGTGTGTGTGTGGATGTGTGTGTGTGTGTGTGTGTGCACGTGTGCATGTGTGTGCATGTGTGTGTGTGTGTGACAGGCACATGTGGTCATGTATTTTGGCGGGAGGGGTGATGAAGCGATGGGTACCGTTCGAATATGTATATATAAGAGCGCACAGATAAGATGCACTGAGAGATACTATCGTCGTGTGTTCACTGAGAGATAATATCACTGTGTGCCCACTGAGAGATTGTATCGTTGTGCGTCTACTGACAAATACTATCGTTCTGTGTCCACTGAGAAATACTATCGCTGTGTGTCCACTGAGTGTACTTGTACTGCACCATGTCTCAACCCAAGGTGCGTGTGACGCTAGTCAATGTGGAGAAAGGACATAAGGCTGTGGTACTGGTTAAGAACACGTACGAGGCTGTGATTGAAGCCTCACGTAACAAACTACGCTTAGGTGGCAGGAGTAGTCATAATGCAAAGCGCAACAATACACAAACAAGTACGAAGGTGGTCGATGACCGCTCTCTTTTTGTGTGGACATTGTCTCCCCGTGCGATGCTACTAGAGGAAGATACACTATCTCTCCGCAATGGAGATACTGTGTATATATCTAAGTATCCTCCTCCGGAAGGTAGTGTTCCTGAGAGTAGCTCCTCAGAGAGTTCTTCTGTGAAATCTGTACGTGAAAACTCTAGTTTTCCTACTCAAATTTTAATACCTGTAACATCTGATGCCTCACACGTGATCGCACGAGTTGAAAAAACTATGCATATCCCTACACCTGCACCCACATCTGTACATCCGTGCCAACCTGAAATATCATTCACACATGGGCATGAACAAGAACAACCAAAGACTATGGACAGGAAAAACACAAGAAAAAATATAAGAACTGACGCTACTTACCATGGCAACCCTGGGCAAGGTCCCGGGTGTTTGACGTTTGATTGGTTCTCTTGCGTCGAGGGAAAGGGTGTGGAATTGCATTATAGTTGGGTAGAATCAGGAGGTGTGTTTGCATTTACGCTGTTGTTCAGAAAATATACGTTAGCGCACAAACCCTAGAAACAGCGCAAGACACACTGGTCTGAATAGTGATTGTGACGGGGAATTTGTACTTTTTAATTCGCAGGTATCTGTATGCTCACGCATAGTTATAACATACCTTTGCTTCCACATGCACATCACGGCTAAACAACACCCGTAGTCCATAGCAGCATTAACATGTTCATACATCACATACATATAATATACACACGTAAATTTTTCATATGCATAGTTCCAGGAGATAATTTGGCTACCGATAGTAGTGAAATTGGAAAGACAAGAAAGAGACATTCGCGTCTTCATAATAAAACACCAACAAGGTAAGTATATTTTAGAGTCCGACTGACGATATGTGCCTGTGTTTGGTATGTATATAATTATATGCGCCATAAATACGTGTATACACATACGGACGTGTCTCCCGCACGTTTCTATATACATTTTCAACATGCATGTGCGTGCAAGGAACTCTCAGTGTAGTCCTATGCAATTCGGGTACCTTCGTACAGCGGTATGACATACACATAAATGTATATGTCAGAAAACACGTTTGTACGCTTGCGTACATCGCATTTTCTTCATACAATTGTAGGACTGTCCCAAGTTGCTTCACGCATACCTATCTGCTGTGCCCGGTGCATGATCAATACGGTACACTATTAAAGGCATTGTATGTATGACTGGAGCAGAAATAGTAAACGTAATCAACAGACATACATATGACCGATACCAACTATCAGTCACCCTACTCTTGGTATATTTATATATTCGTAGGACGGGTCGGCAGTTTAGGGCTAGCCTCGACACATACCTGCCTGAATCATGTGCTTTTGCTGTGGGAATGGCTATTGCATCTTGGCTAGTAATGGGCTATGCGGCAGAGGAATTACACGTCAGATGTGGACTACTGAATGAACAACAAAAACAATTCTGGGTGACACTGTACCAAAATGCACTTTCAGAGTTCTATTATATTAATGACATACCAGTCCCGGACTTCAAAATTACATGCGAAGGTCCGTTGATTGATCCTTACGGGTAAGGTAGATGTCTGTACGGTCATGTATGTATGTAAAATCCGTAACATTTTCACATGGATGCACATGCAAAAAGATACTCACGGATGTATTTTATTTGTTCCATATGTTATCATCTGTTTGCATACAAGTGTGCGAGCGTGTATGTACATAGTTGTGTTAATGTTAGGGTTATGTTAATATGGTGTCTATATTTGTTTTATATCATGTTGATATACATAAGTATAATTGACAAGAAAAGTACATAGGTATGTTAACCTTTTGTTAAAATAGTAGAGTCATATGCAGTTGCCTGCGTATGACTCAACACGGCACACATTATAAGTGTATGTTCATGTCTCTGTTCACGTACACATGACAGAAATATTATTAGAAAACTTGTTCGTATTGGTTGACACTCGCTAGACTTAGGAACCACAACCTTAAACGCTAAACGCAAGCACCTGCAAAACTATAAACACCACTTTCATTGCACACACACATGTCCACACACGCATCACCATTCATAGCGTGACTGTCGAGACAGCTGTGGCTGATGTGGGTGATATCAAATTGACAAACGGCCCTAAAAGAGCACTTGTCCCGCTCGGTGGTGGGAAAGATTCCCTTGTAGCATTGGAGAGGCTACGTGCTAGTGGATATGAATGTACACTACTCTACGGTAAGCGGTTTGATATATGCATGTACATTCGTGCAAGTAAGGACACTGGTATGTGCACCCATGTGCTTATACCCATAATAGAAAGCTATTTACAATCACTATGCCAACATCTTCTCTCACAGACTCACAGTATGAAGTGCATAGGCGTGTATGTACATATGTAAACCCTAAAACACGCAAATCTAGTGAGCCACGTATATCAAATGTTACGATTGTACAATATGAGACATAGAAAGTATACTTTAGAACGAAATTAGTAACACTTATGCGTACGTACGTATATATGCTTATATACCCACATTGTATTTACTTAGTGGGTGGTGAGCCGGGCGAGTACATTGCCAACTGGAGACTTCCCGCACTTGTCTCGGCAACAGGGTGTGACGTACTTTTGGTTGAGTTGGATCTTGGCGACTGTTGGACGGCAGGTAAGCATTTTACTTGCCATGTACAGGCATATCTTATTTTCATATGATATATTTTGAGTTGATAAGCGAAAGCATAGAACAACTCATACCCATCTCTGCACATGCGCACATAACATGTACAAATATGTTGCCACTCAGGAGAGTACATGAACGCTCTCCGCCTCAACGGTATATGCAGTCACCCACTAGCGTGCACATGTGCATGAATGTATACTCACTTTTTGTATTCGAAATTATGCGCGCAAAAGTCTGTATGATTCAAATGCGAACCAAAACTGATATTTGTAGAATTTGAGCATGACAAGGCTGATGTCAAAATGATAACCCCCCCGTTCAGTGCTTTAGTTGCGTTTATCTCAGCAGGTATCGCTGCAATGAATGTAAGTGAGTCTGGCGCACTTTATGGAATATTTGTTTTCCAATATTTATCTGCATATTTGTGTGTGGTATGTATATCAATGTGTAGATATATGTATGCCTGTGTAAGTAGCATACATGTCGATGATACACGTACATTTCTTAATTATTCGTTAGTAACTACATGATATATACATGT